>SZWC01012881.1:35212-49038 GCA_023375785.1 Penium margaritaceum | reverse complement strand
GAGGGAGAGAGAGAGAGAGAGAGAGAGAGAGAGAGATAGAGAGAGATTCAGGGAGTGCGAGAGGGAGTGAGGGTGATCGGGGAAAAATGCACTCCCCATAAAAAATGAAGAAGTTTCATGGGCAATATGCCCTGTACAATATGCTAAGAGAGAACCGGCCACATCGATCCGAGCACATCCGCGGTTCAAGTAGAACCGCGGATCCGGATCCGGATCCGCGGTTCTGGATCGCCAGACCCGAACCGACCCGCGGGTCCGGTTCCATTCTGGGATCCGCGGATTTGACCCGGTGTGCACCCTTAGGCGACACCGCCATTTGCGCATCGAAAACGATGGTCGATGTGTTCAATGGAGACGAAACCAGCCTTCTCCCTCGAGGCGTGATGGTCGGTGCCAGAGTCGAGCGCGAACGCTCCTGGCTTGAGCAGCGCCGCTCCCTTGGTCGTGGGCACGCTCTCAGCCATCATGTTGGTAAGTTCCTTCTTACCCTTTCCTCCGCCCTCGTTCTTGCCACCCTTGCCTCCGTCTTCCTTCTTNGCATAGGCTGAGATGTTGGCCTCACTGCCGCTGCGACGCTTGGCCTCATTGCGTACGTACTCGGACACTGCCTCATACGTCAGCTCCTCCTCCTTCCAACCGCCCAAGACGGTGATCAGAGGACCCCAGCTTTCAGGTAGCGCCATGATGAGAATCATGGCCTGCATGTTGGTGTCGATTTTCCAGTTCATCTGGGTAACTTGTTGTAGCAAGCCTTCAAAATGCAACAGGAAGTCCGGAATTGACTCTCCCTCGCTCACTCTCATCCCAATCAGCTTTTGAAGGATGAAGAGGCGATTGGCCAGAGCCGTTGACTGGTGCACACGTGCAAGCTTCTCATAAGCCTTCGATGCGTGTGTGATGCCGTGGAGATGGGCATGTTGTGACTCATGCACTGATGTCACAAGGATGGCTAGCGCCAGCTCGTTTTTGGCGCTCCATGCTTCATACCTAGGGTCATCTTTTGGTGGTTCAACCTCTTCTCCAAGGAACATCTTCAAGTAGCCGCGCACTCTCATGACAATCTCAAACTGCCATTTCCACAAGGGAAATTGTGAACCTTTCCCTGTGAACTTCGTCATGCCACCATTGATCTGCTCAAGACTGAGCGTCGTAGGTGGCGTCGTCATCCTACTACTCTACTACTCTACTTCTCTGCATTGTTGAGGCCGATGTAGGCTGATGTAGGCTGTTGTCTGCTACCGATTTGAAAGGTGCAGATCCGTTGCTTACCCCTCCAGCCGATGGCCCCTAGCTATAGTGGAGGAAGTGCTCCCACAGACACGAGGTCCTACCCACAAGGGCAGAGCTTATCTCGTTAGGACTCAAGGGTCATACCCACAAGGGTAGAGCGTGTCCTCGTTCCTTGTCCGTGGAGAGCGGTTTGGACCACGAGTCGAACTCGTGTCTGTCCTCTCACACTTGTATGCACCTTAGGCCTAGGTAGGCCGACGATGGAGCAGATGGAGCTGAGTCTTCAACGCCGCGAGTCTTGGATGCCGATGAACATGCCACTTATGTGAGCGGAGGGTTTGCAATGGTCACTGATCAGTGTGGGCCCATAACCCTTTGTCAACCCGCCTGAGGCAAACGGTCTAAAAACGGAGTACAGTGACATCCGCCGACCGCTCATAGCATTTCAGCTATGAGAAGATATCCCCCTCAGGATCGTGTTTCCACAGTGTTCAGCTCACAAAGCTTGTCCCTTCCGTGGCCTCTTGGTTCCCCCTTTTAGCTTGTCCCAAGTCTTTTATATCTGCCCTTGGTTGGCCAACTTATGCCTTAGTTTTCAGCACAAGTCTCAAGGGTAAGAAGTGGATAAGTAATCACATGCAAGTGACATGTACTTATAGTCCTACAGCCGGCTCTAGAATTGTGTGTGCAGTGGCTCCTTGGAGGGCCACTTCCAGGGCAATCTTGGGCCACCTCACTAGTCTGCCACGTCATGTGTCCTGTGACCGCCAAGTGGCAACCTCCAATGGAAGCATCCTAGAAGCTTCCACTCATCCTATGGGTCACAAAGAAAATTGCCCGTACCAGGGTTCGAAGCCGTGACCTCACAGCTCTAACTCTGGTGCGCTAACCATTACGCTTCACAGGCTTGTCGCATAAGGCGTTTACCGGCTAGACTATCAGGACTGAACGTAGGGGACTTACTCCAAAAGAAGCAGTGCATGCCTACACTTGTCCAAAGTACAGCAGTGGTCAAGGGGCACTACAAAATGACACCTTGCTTGCTGCCATGTGACCGTTAGCGATCTGGCGACCTCGGTCCAAGACCCCGCTGCGACCTGGATCATCGACTCCGAGGCCACGCATCACATGACGGCCTCTCGTGAGGCCTTTAGTATGCTCGGTCCTGTAGGCGATGTCTCCAGTGTCCAAACGGGGTGCGGACAAGTGTTAGCGTTGTTCGTTTCCGTGGTCCTGCCGATGACGTCTTTCTGACCAACGTCCTCTTCGTCCTTGGTCTCGAGCTCATCCTCTTGTCTATCACTCCACTTGACCGCATGAGCATGGACGTTGTGCACTCGCTTGGTGTTGGCACTGTGTCGCTGCGTCCGTCTGGTCTCGTTATCCTGCACGCCATCGCCCGTGGCATCCTGTGGCATGTGCCCCGTCTCCCCTCCTCCCCTTCCGTCTCCTCCCCGTCGGCCGCCACATGCCGTGTGTTTGTCACTAGCACGGTCTCCCCTTCGCACAGTCACCTCTTGCATAGCCGCCTTTGCCACGTCCACTACGTCGCCATAGACAGCATGCTCCGCACCCAGCCTGCCAAGGGCCTCGACCCGGAGACTTTCCTGCTCTCGTGCCGCACACAGTGCATTGATTGCACTCAGGGGAAGATGCACCGGTCCACGTACCCTCTGTCTTCCTCCTGTGCGTCCGCCCCTCTTGACCTTGTCCATGCAAACGTCATGGGCCCTCTCCCCACCGAGTCCGTCAGCGAGCACGGTAGCTATGTCCTCACCCTCACTGACGACTACTCTTGCTACCGCTGGGTCTTCTGCCTTCGGCAAAAGAGCGATGTCGCCCGCACCATCCAGGACTGGCTTATCCGTGCGGAGCACGAGTGTGGCCGTCCTCTTCGCCACTTTCGCTCCGATTGCGGTGATGAGTACATGGGCGAGGCCACAACCTTTCTCACCTCACGCGGCGTCCACCATGAGACATCCGCGCCCTACACGCCCGCCCAGAACAGTGTTTCTGAACGATAGAACCGTACCATGGCCGCCGCCGTCCGCACCATGCGGGTCGAGTCCGGTCTCTCCGATGGCTTCTCCTTTGAAGCCATGGCCTACATGACCAGGGTCTGGAACCGGATTTGCCACTGTCCCCTTCCCCGCCAGTCCATGCCTTACCAGCATTGGTGCGGTCAATGCGCTAACCTCTGCCCGGCTCGCGTCTGGGGCTGCGTGGCCGTGGTGCGGCTGCCCGCCCCACAACAAGGCAGCAAGCTCACCCCCTGCGGACGTCCCTACACCTTCCTTGGTGTCTCTCGTCAGTCCAAGGCCTGGCGCTTCTGGGATCCCTCCCGGCACTGCATTGTCGAGTCCGGAGATGCACTCTTCTTCGAGGACCTGTTTCCTCGCGACCTCGTTCGCTTCGGCACGTCCGTGTCTATCCCGTTGTGTGGGGGAGTGAGTCCGTCCTCCGTCCTGTCCCTTTCGGGTGACACATCCCCTTGTCCCTCAGAGTCGGAAGCCCAAGTCACATTTGTTGGTCCCCCTGGGTCAACAGCCCCCGTCGTATTTCCCAATCCCTCTGAGCCGGCAGCCCCTGTCGCGGCTGCCGGCCCCTCTGAGCCCACGGCCCTAGACGCGTCCGCTGGTCCCTCCAGGCCGGCAGACCCTGTCCTTTCCGCTGGCCCCTCCGGTCCGGCAGTCCCAGACGCGCCCGCCAGTCCCTCTAGGCCAGCAACCCCAGTTGCGTCCGCTGGCCCCTCCGGACCGGCAGCCCCAGTCGTGTCCGCTGGCCCCTCCGGTCCGGCAGTCCCATACGTGCCCGCCAGTGCCTCCGGGCCAGCAGCCCCAGTCGCGTCCGCCGACCCATCTGGGCCAGCTCCCCCTGTTGCATCCGCTGGTCCCTCCAGGCCAGCAACCCCGTCTGCCTCCATTAGCCCAGCGGACTCCGTGCCATCTCCTTCCCTGCCACTCTACACACGTGGCCCAGGCAGCAGCCTCCGACCCAGACCGTCGACGAGCGTGCGGACTGTTGTACCACGCTCCGTGGCGCCTCGACCCCCCGTGGCTCCACGTGTCTCCTCCACTCCTACGTTCGTGAGTGGGGACCCTGGCACCAAGGCCCTCGGCTTGACCACCTCAGCCATCATTGCAGACCTTCACCCGAGCTCCGCACTAGGCTACGCCATGCTCCATCACGAGCATCGGCACACTGTCGTGGCTGCACTCGCATGCATCCAAATAGGGGCTCGAGATGCACACGCTCTCTCAGTCCATTCCACAGCACGCCCGGAGGACCCAGCCACCCTACGCGAGGCACGAGCCTCTCCTTAGGCCGCACATTGGGACACCGCCTATGCCGATGAGCTCGCTGCTATCCGACAGCACCATGTGTACGACCTCGTCGAACATCCTCTAGGTCGGAAGGCTATTGGCGCGAAGTGGTTTTCTTGGCGCAAGTGGAAGCCCGACGGGTCCTTGGACAAGTACAAGGCCCGCCTTACAGCCAAGAGGTTTGCCCAGATTCCTGGGGTCGACTACGACCAGATCTTTGCCCCAGTTGGCCGGATCTCCACTAGCCGGGCGCTCTTCAGCCTGGTTGCCCAGCATGGGTGGGAGATGCATCAGATGAATGTGAGGAACGCATTTCTCCATGGTTCACTAGAGGGTGAGGAGCTCTACATGGTGCAGCCCCCACGCTTCGACGACGACACTGGGAGAGTCTGGCGACTGCGTAAGGCCCTCCATGGCCTGAAGCACTCGCCTCGGTGCTGGAACCAAGAATCAGCAGCACGTTCCTTTAGGGAGGACTCCAGCGTAGCACCGCTGGCCCCACACTGTTTGTCAGTCCACGAGGCCAAGCTATCGCCGCTGTTCTGGTTTACGTCGACGATCTCCTCATCGCGTTGCTAGACAAGACTGCCATCCAGTGCGTCAAGGACTTGCTGCACACCGCCTACAAGATGAAGGATCTCGGATCTCCCAGAGTCTTCTTGGTAATGGAGCTTGAGTATGATCGGTCCCAGGGTGTCCTGCACATCCACTAGGCCGCCTATGTGCACACTCTTTCCACCCGCTTTGAGGAGGACCTGCCACTTGTGCCGAGCACATCCTCACCCATGTCACCCGATGGCCATGTGAAGCTGAAGAGTCCCGACCCAGCCATCGTGGGGGAGCCAGTTGTCGTGACCACGTACCTGCGAGTCATCGGGTCACTGATCTTCCTGGCCATGACGACGCGCCCAGACATTGCCTTCGCCGTCAACCTCCTTGCCCAGTTCTCTCAGGAGCCGCGTTACCTCCACTACGAGGCCGCGATCCAAGTACTGTGCTATGTTGTCTCGACTCCTCGGCGAGGTCTCATGTTCCGCCGTCAGCCGTCTGTAGTTGCGATGGGATACACGGACAGTGACTGGGCCGGCAGTCCGGACGGTAAGAGTCGCATAGGCTGGATCTTTCTGATTGGCGGCACAGCTGTGTCCTGGCGCAGTGGCAAGCAGGGGTGCATTGCACGCAGCACTGCTCAGGCTGAGTATGTGGCTCTTGGCTCAGGCGCATGTGAGAGTGTGTGGCTGCGTCGTCTGTTGTCCGAGTTGCGTCAGCCTGTCGCATCCATCACGTTGCATTGTGACAATGAGAGTGCCATGGCCATCGCAGACAATGACGGCGTGCATCATAAACGCACAAAGCACATTAACGTTGAGTATCACTATGTGCGTTCATTGTTGCATGACAGCAGCATCATCATCGTGTGGGTTGAAACAACACGACAGTTGGCTAACTTCTTGACCAAGGCACTGAAGCGTGACTCATTCAAGAAGGCTGTGAGTTTGGTCGGCGTGCGTCCGTGAGTTGCTCTTTTTGTCCCTGCTTGCATCTCTGCGTGGTCTGGGGGAGTCTGTGTAGACAACAGAGAGATGTCTAAGGACGAGTTGAGAGGGATTGGGAGCAGCCATGGATGGCCTTAGAACAAGCCATTGAGCGTGAGCGTGAGGAGAACAAGAAGTCAAAGTGAGTAGTAGTGCAAGTCACGGGCAGGAGAAGTCTTAGGTGACGGGGGGGAAGCCGAGAGCGAGCAAGCAGTGAGCTCGATCTCGCTCTTGGTTTATCCCCTTCCTGAGGCTGGAACACCACACACACCCTGTTACGACCTTGAGCATAAATCACGCCACGCAAGTGTGAGCCACACAAAAGTAAGCCAGGAAACGAGCCCGGCTGGCACACGACATGGCACAATCAAAGGTTATGTTCCTGCATCACTTGGTCCTTGCGACTGTTGGTCCGTCACTTGATGGGGTCGTCAACTGAAGGTGGTCCTCACCCTCAATCACCTGCGACAGTGAAGGTGGAGCGTGCAGCGAGGCCAGAGGTCACAACATGCCATTAACCAACACTCCCCCATGACTCGTAGCCGATGCACACGCACACAAGGACAAGGGTCACAAGACGTGACACACACTGAACTGTACAAAAGGGCACAAGGACAAACTCTAATCTAGGAACATCACGTGTACACATAAGCTCAACGGCATGCAGTGCAGCCTTGAACACGTTACTGGTAAGAGCCTTTGTGAGGAAATCGGCGCGCTGCTGTCGGGTATGGACCTAGACGATCTGGACATCACCTGCGGCAATGCGCTCATGCACAAAATGATGCTCCACATTGATATGCTTTGTGCGTGTGTGATGCATGCGATCATGCTCAGCAATGGCTTTGGGGCTCTAGTTGGTACAGCGCAGGGTGATGGAGCGGACGCGCAGCTGCTGTAGCAGGCGACACAACCAGATACTCTCACACGTACCTGCACCCAAGGCAACATACTCTGCTTCACTGAAATTGCGTGCCACACACCCTTGCTTACCGCTTTTACATGACACGGCTGTCCCCCCAACGAGGAAAATGTAGCCAGTGCGACTGCGAGCATCAGTATCGTGGGCCCAGTCGCTATCAGTGTAGCCATCCACTACCACTAAGGGTTGTGCGCGATAACACAGGCATGTTTGGGCAATGGACAGTGCATACCGGACAACGCGTAAGGCGGCCTCCATGTGTCGTGCTCGAGGACACTGGGAGAACTGGGCCAGGAAGTTTACTGCGAAGGCAACGTCTGCCCTGGTCGTGGTCGCGAGGTACATGAGCAAACCAATGACGCGCAAGTAGTCCGTCACCTCTACTGCCTCCCCCAGCTTGGACACTTCCAGTGTCTTCAAGAGCCGTTGTCCTGCTAGGGTCATGGGCGTGGACGCAGTGGGCACTGTCTCAAGCAAGGGAGCGAAGCGCTCTCCCAGACTGCATACATATGCGGCCTGGTGGACATGAAGCACGCGACGAGATCAGTCACGCTCAAGCTCCATCCCAAGGAAGACACGAGCCGGCCCGAGGTCCTTCATTTTGTACGTGGACTGCAACAGTGACTTGGCCGCGCTGACCGCCTCCTGACTGGGGGATGCGATCAGCAGGTCGTCAACATAGACGAGGACAGCCACAAAGGGAGCAGGGCTCGAGGTGACAAAGAGAGACGGGTCTACCGTGCTATGCTTGTATCCTCCCTTCTCAAGGGTCAACGTGATCTCCTGGTTCTAGCAGCGAGGCGATTGCTTAAGGCCGTAAAGAGCCTTCCGCAGTTGCCAGACCCTGTTCGTGCCGTCAGAGAATCTAGGGGGCTGAACCATGAGCTCACCGTGCAGGAAAGCGTTGTTCACGTCCATCTGTTCTAGATCCCAGTCATGGTGTGCAACAAGGCTCAGCAGCGCGAGCGCTGTGGTACATCGTCCAACTAGCCCAAAGGTCTTGTCGAAGTCAACGACCAGCACTTGGGAGAAACCCTTCGCGATGAGGCGCACCTTATGTTTGTCAAGACTGCCATTGGGCTTGTATTTGCGGCGAAATACCCATCGAGCGTCAATGGCTTTGCGCCCTGGTGGTAGGTCCACCAGCTCATAAACACCATGATCATCTAGCGCCTTCAGCTCCGCTTGCATGGCGGTTTCCCGGTGATGGGCATCAGAAGCCATGCGAGCCTGACGAGCCATGGTCGGTTCAAGGGCAAGAGAAGCAGTGCCAGATGTGTCGTTGCACTCAGCGACAACACCGGAGGGCACAGTGGCTAGGGCCGCTGCATGCTCGGCAACGAGAAGAGCATAGCCTAGAGCCGAGCTCGGGTGGACAACACTAGTGGCCAAGCCGAGAGCATCAAGGCCAGTGGGGGAAACAGGGTCCTGCCGAGCACGTGGATGGCGTAGAGGGAATAGAGCGGTGAAGCAGAGCGCGAAGGCGCCCGCCGTGGACAAACGGCAAGACTGGGGCAAGGCCAGCGAGCTGTCCGCCATGGACAGGGGCAGGCAATGCAGTAGGGTCCGGGGTGGAGGAGGAACGGACAGGGGAGACAGACCCTGGAGAGACTGGAGTCCCAGGGGAGGTTGAGTTCGTGGACGGGCCACATGACGGCCCAGGGGATGACGTGTTAGGCGCGCCAGACGACGGGCCAGGGGATGACGTGTTAGGCACGCCAGACGACGGGCCAGGGGATGACGTGCTAGACGAACCAGACGACGGACCAGGCGATGACGTGTTGGACGAACCAGACGACAGACCAGGAGATAACGTGCTGGAAAAACCAGACAACGGACCAGAGACCGAGGTTGCGGGTTGCTACGGTGCAACCGTAGGGCCGACAGGGGAACCACGCCCGAATGCCCCCCCCAGCCGAGAGAGCGGGAGAAGGGAGTCAACAGGAGGCAAACGGTCGAGGTCACGAAGGATAATAGACTCGAAAAATAATGCATCGCGAGACTCAACGACACGACTATGGACAGGGTCCCAGAACCGCCACGCCTTTGACTGGGACGAGACACCCAAGAAGGGACACAGACGAGCACGCGGGGCAAGCTTGCCGTCGCGAAGGTCATCAGGCAACCAGACGGCGGCAATGCTGCCCCGAACGCGGGCCAGTCAAAGTTCGGCACGTGTGCCGGACCAACGTTCAAAAGGCGTGACGGTGCGACGAAGCGGGCCATGAGGAACCCGGTTCCAGACCCAAGTCATGTAACACATAGCCTCGAACGCAAAGAGAGGCGGGAGGCCAGACTCAGTGAGGAGGGTACGCACCCCATCGGCGAGGGTGCGGTTCCAGCGCTCGGAGACACCATTCTGCTGGGGTGTGTATGGAGCTGACGTCTCCAGACACACCCCCTTTGACTCGAAAAAATGGGCGGTGGGGCCGAGAAACTCACTGTCGCGATCACTACGAAAGACACGTAGAGAACGCTGGCACGCACGCTCGGCTTGAGCAAGCCAGGTGACAAGGATAGAGTGGACGTCACTCTTCTGACGAAGAGCGAAGACCCAGCGGTAACGCAAAAATTCATCAGTGAGGCAAAGCACATAGCGGTCACCGTCACCAACGAGGTCATGGGGCAGGGGGCCCATAACATCAGCATGCACACGGTCAAGAGGGTGAGAAGAGCAGGAGATGGAAGCAGAAAAGGGAGCGCGGTGCATCGTACCTAGGGCACAGTCCAGGCAGGATGCAGGGCAAGGAGACGGAAAGGACGAGGGTGAGAGCCTGAGAGCAGGCTGCAAGCGTACCATGCTGGTGACAGCATCAGAATGCACATGAGCAAGGCGACGATGCAGCAGGCACACCTGGTCGGGCGAGAGAGAGGGTGCGACATGAGCAAGTGCAGTGCCAACGACATGTGCAGACGAGAGTAGGAGAGGCATGCGATACAGCTTGTCGCTTTTCACACCACGCAAGACAATGCGGCCAGTGGAACGAAGACGAACAGTGCCAACGCTACGACTAGCAGAGAAGTCCATCCCTTGATCGTCGACGGACGGAACCGACAGCAGGTTGAGTTCCAAGGAGGGAACATAGAGCACATCAGGCAGAAAAAGTGCACCACTGGGGCCGACAAAATGAACGACACCGATGCCCTAAACAGGAAGAAGCTGACTGGACCCAGTACGCACAAAACGGACCGAACCGGCCGGACCCAACGAGACAAACGACGAGCGTAACGACGTCATGTGATGGGTGGCTCCTGAATCTAGGATCCAGAAACCACCCGACGCACACATTTGGGGAAGGACACCACAAGTCGCCACAGTCCCAACAGGGAACAACGCAAGGGAGGATGGGTCGCAGGCAGCAAGACAGCGGGGCAGGACGAAAGACTGTCAATGCTCAACCCAGGGTATGGACACACACGGACACCCAAGGACATGACCGGAGGAGTCACCACGAAGGATGGCATCAGTCTGGCAAGCATGACCTCTGGCCAAAGATGCACCACTCTCACCTCCCTGATCGCGGAGGCGAAGAAGCTGAAGAAGGGACTGCTCCAGATGACGCTCGCTCTCACCAGCGACCGAAGGGGCAGGGGACGGCGTCGACCCCCCCGATGATGACGGGAACCACGATGGAGCGGTGTAGCCAGTGGAAGGGGGCCCGACATAGAGCGGGGCGCCGTAGGGCGGTGGCCAGCCCCACGGGTACGAGACTGGTGGCGGAGCTGAAGGAATGGCGACAGTGGAGTAGGCGCGACCGGAAGAGGCGGGTGACGCGGATGAGGAGGTGCTCGAGCCAGAGCTGGTCGGCGGAGGTGTGCCGGAGGTGCGAGCCCAATGAGCGTGCATGGCCCGAGCGAGGCGAAGGTCATCTGGTGGAGCAGGACGAGTCCGGGCAGAGTGCTTCTCGGACCCGTAGTTCCAACAGACGACAACGCCAGGGGCACGAGCAGAGGAGGCATAGGGCTTGTCCTTGCCCTTCCCTTTGCCCTTGCCCTTACTGCGACCGCGTCCCTGGTGGGCAAGAGCGGAGGCGGTGGTGTTCGCAAAGGAGCTAGAGGAGGGAGACGATGTCGAGGCCGTGGAAGGTGCAGATGTGGTGGTGATGGCGGTAACCCCCACAACAGCGGAGCGATGTAAACGCTTGTTCTCCAAGTTGGTCCACCAAGCAGCAAGCCGCTCAGCGGTGAATTCCCAAAAGGTCAATACGCCAGGAGGGGAACGGGGCGGGACAGGCAGAGAAGCAAGGCGATGCAGCTCAGCATGGGTGACATCGCGCAGAAGGTCGGAGAGCTCAGGGATGAGCCCATTGACCATGGTGAGGACGGCAGACAACTGACCAGGAGCAACAGCGAGCCCAAGTTCGCGGAGGAGCTTGAGCCCCCGTGCCCAGTAGACGTCCGCGGACTCATCGGCTTGCATGAGAAGGGTGTTGAACTGTACAGTGAGGGCACTCTGTGCGGCCTCACCAGTGAACCTAGTGCGGCAACGCAACATGGCATATGTGCCAATAGGGTCTGCCGGACGCCCACCGGAAGGATCGGCGTTGAAGGTGCCGCCATCATCAACCAGGATCTCAGGTGCCGCAGGAATGAGGGTGTGGACGGCGCGAGCAGCTTCGGCAGGGAGAGGAGTAAAAGAAGAGGAGGGGTCAAGGGGAGAGTAATACTCCCAGAGGCGTCCCCCCCTGTGCCCAGGCGCTGAAGCGCACTTCCCACGAGGAGAAGGTGAGGCCTGAGGAGAAAACTAGGGGGTGAGGGAAGTAGTCATGCCAGCGGGGCACGGCAGCTGCAGAAGCCACGGCAGCAGAGGACTCAGAAGAAGAGGAGGAGGCAGGTGTACTAGCGAGGGTGCCAGCAGTGGAGCCAACAGGCGAGACAGCGGACGCGGCGGGTAGATGCTTCAGCACAAGTGCAGCGACTTCCTCAGCAAATGCTACACGATTCTCCTTAGCGAGTTTGAGATGGTCCTCAGCTTCGCGCTGGGCCTCAAGAGCTCGGTTAAGCTGACGCTGCAGGTCAACTATGACCGAATCTTCGTCACCAGGCATGGTGACGAAGAAGGGACTCCGCCGAAAAACTTTGGCAAGGTTTCCCCCGCCCCAGTGGGCGCGGAAAAATAGACCGGTGCTTTAAGCACACGGAGGTAGTGCTGTAGGACAACTCCAGCCCCAAGCCACCACAGAACAGAAGGAGACAGAGAGTTTGCCGAACAGATGTTCCTGGCAACGACGACGCGCCCAGACATCGCGTTCGCCGTCAACCTCCTGGCCCATTTCTCTTAGGAGCCGCGTCACCTCCACTACGAGGCCGAGATCCGAGTACTGTGCTATGTTGTCTCGACTCCTCGGCGAGGTCTCATGTTCCGCCGTCATCCGTTTGTAGTCGCGGTGGGATACACCAACAGTGACTGGGCCGGCATTCCGGACGGTAAGAGTCGCACAGGCTGGATCTTTCTGATTGGCGGCACAACTGTGTCCTGGCGCAGTGGCAAGCAGGGGTGCATTGCACGCAGCACTGCTCAAGCTGAGTATGTGGCTCTTGGCTCATGCGCATGTGAGAGTGTGTGGCTGCGTCGTCTGTTGTTCGAGTTGCGTCAGCCTGTCGCATCCATCACGTTGCATTGTGACAATGAGAGTGCCCTGGCCATCGCCGACAATGACGGCGTGCATCACAAACGCACAAAGCACATTAACGTTGAGTATCACTATGTGCATTCATTGTTGCATGACGGCAGCATCATCATCGTGTGGGTTGAGACAAAACGACAGTTGGCTGACTTCTTGACCAAGGCACTGAAGCGTGACTCGTTCAAGAAGGCTGTGAGTTCGGTCGGCGTGTGTCCGTGAGTTGCTCTTTTTGTCCCTGCTTGCATCTCTGCGTAGTCTCGGGGAGTCTGTGTAGACAACGGAGAGATTTCTAAGGACGAGTGGAGTGGGATTGGGAGCAGCCATGGATGGCCTTAGAACAAGCCATTGAGTGTGAGCGTGAGGAGAACACGAAGTCAAAGTGAGTAGTAGTGCAAGTCACGGGCAGGAGAAGTCTTAGGTGACGGGGGGGAAGCCGAGAGCGAGCGAGCAGCGAGCTCGATCTGGCTCTCGGTTTATCCCCTCCCTGGGGCTCGAGCACCACACACAACCTGTTACGACCTTGAGCATAAATCACGCCACGCAAGTGTGAGCCACACAAAAGTAAGCCAGGGAAACGAGCCTGGCTGGCACAGGACATGGCACAATCAAAGGTTATGACCGCCCCAGAGTCGTGGATGTTGTGTGGGACCTTCTGCAGTTTTTTTGCAGCCTGTAGGATTTCATCGATGGACTGGCCGTGGGCCTCATTTGCGTGTTTTGCATTGTATGTATTGTGCTTTGTGCCGTTCCTGTACAATTTACTGTGACCACTCGGCCGTGTCCATACTCGTGCAGATCCTTGAGGCAGGCAGCCCTGGTGAAACCCGCGCGACGACAGGCGGTGGACTACTTGCTGTGCCTTCTACGTCTTGCAGGCGCCTTTCGGCGGACTGGGCATGAGGCCCATTTGCATGTTTTTGCATTGTATACTCGCTTTCAGTCCATGGATGCATGCATGTGACCAGTCGCTGCGTCCGTCTTTTGATTCTGCACGTCTAGGTTCAGACGGCGTAGGATTCTGACATGTGTGCGCAGAGTTACGGCCAAAACAGTGGTTTTGGGCCGGTTTTAGGACAGCTCTTGGACTGCCGCGTGCGACACCCGCCGTGCGCCGCGGCAGGTATTTATGCCCTGGACCTGTCAGTTGTCATTTCTCTCTGCATATGCTATATTGAAGCATTCTGACACT
>SZWC01012880.1:56420-71259 GCA_023375785.1 Penium margaritaceum | reverse complement strand
GGGGGGGGGGTCGACATCCACATCAAACGTCGACGCGGTCGACGACTGGTGATCGTCGACCACCTCCAGGTGATCAACGATCGATGTCACCATAGGTTGGCACGGGATGCCATATGTGTTGGCGGTTTGGGTGGCAAAACCCGCCGACAGGAGCAAGCCGCCGGGCGGCGGTCTCCTTGACGGTGCGACAGAGCGAGAGAGAAGAGAAAGAAAAAGAAAAAGAGGAGGAAAGGTCTCGAGGGGTTTGACTCGTCGCAACGACCGGGCAGCTTTGTCGCCGCCATTTTTTTTTTTGGGGGCAGGACTCGCAAGCTCGAGCCAATTTGCACCCTCGAGTGGTAATGGTAGGTGGTCTATTCATGTGATCTTCTTCTATGAGAGTGTGCAAGGAACACTTGCAAACAGACATGTGCGCATGTATGAGTGATGCATGTGCGCATGTGGAGTGACACGACAATTTCGCCGGAAGGTCGCGCAAGTCAACGAGTAATTCCACGGTTCAATCACCCCAACGCACCCAGCGGCGAAGCCGCGTTCCTATGTGCATCAAACCGCGTTTTGGGTCCCTCGCCTCACATGCGCTAGGGAAATTGCGTGTGCACGGTTTTTCAACCGCAACAGGTGTGAAGGGGGTTTTTTGTGTGTTTTTTTGTGAGTGAGTCGGCCTTAAGTGGTAACTACCACCATCTGCAGGTTGTGGGTCGGTAGTACAACACTACCAAGACACCGCCAAGGGTGCAAATCAGCTTCAACTCACTATGAGAGTGAGACCTGCAGCCAGAGCCGAGGTTTACTATTTTTTTGTGTGTTTCCAACTGTCTCCACGTCTCATAGTGTGCCGGATACATGAGGCACTTGTCTCTTGTGATTTTAACCAACGATTTTTCGAAGTGCTTATCCCAAATTCGCCAAGACTCTCACTTTGCAGCAGTGCTACGTATTCCACATTTCTCCGTTAATGCTCAAATTTTGTGAGCTTGTGCTACGACTCCAAAGCTTTCCAAAGAGCTATCACACATCTCCTAAGATAGCCGTTTGAGTGTCTTAAGAATTTTATTGCTCAAACGGACGAGTCTCTGTCCGGTATTTCTACAAAATCATCGATGTCTTAAAATCGAGCTTTAGCCTTGGTCAATGGCACTTTTGGCCATAAGTGAGCAAGCTACACGCGACGGAACGTGTTACATTCTCCAAAAAGTTGGAGAATGAAGCTCAATTTTTGGACCTCGGTAATTTTCTGGAAACTTCGGATAGAGACTTGTCCATTTGAGCAATGAAATTTGTGAGGCACTTAAACTTCTATTAGGAGATTAGAGTTGGGGGCGATTAAAACCGAAATCCGGTTTTTCCGGTTTTTTAAACCGGAAAACCGGTTAAAGTCGGTTTTTCGGTTTAAAAAACCGAAAAACCGACTTGTCGGCATGCCCTTTTGTGAGGGGAAACCTGAACCGGTTAAAGTCGGTTTTTTAAACCGGAAAACCGGTTTTTTCCGGTTTTTCGGTTTTCTGGAAACCATGCCCTTTTGTGAGGGGAAACCTGAACCGGTTAAAGTCGGTTTTTCGGTTTTTTCGGTTTTCCGGTTTTTCGGTTTTCCGGTTTTCCGGTTATAACCGACCTGTGAGGGGAGACCGGTTCCGGTTCGGTTCCGGTTTCCCCTCACAGACAGAAACCTGTGTTAAAAAAAAACCGAAACCGAAACCGAAATTTCGGTTTTCGGTTTCGGTTTTAACCGAAACCGACGGTTTCCCAACTCTATAGGAGATGATTGATGGATTGTTGGAAAGCTTAGGAGTCGTAACACAAGTCTACAAAACTTGAACATAAACGAAGAAATGTCGAACACGTGGCACTATCGCAAAGTGAGAGTCTTGGTAAACATGGGATGAACACTGAGGAAAATCTTTGGGTAAAATCACAAGAGACATTACGTCATACATCAGGCACACTATGATACATGGAGACATTTTTAAACACACATGAAAAATAGTTTACTTCGGTCCCAGGTGCAACTCTCACTCCCATGGTAAGTTGGAGCTAATTGACACCCTTGGCGGTGCCTTGGTGGTGTTTTACTACCCACCCAAAACCCTCACATGGTGGTAGTAACCAACTGAAACTAACTCACACAAAAAAACGCACAAAAAACTCTTTTCACACCTATTGCGGTTAAAAAACCGTGCACACACAGTTTTCCTAGCTCATGGGACGCAAAGGACCCAAAACGCGGCTTGACGCGCATAGGAACTCGGCTTGGTCGCTGTGTGCATTGGCTAGACCTATCGTGGAATTACCCATTGACTTGCGCGACTTTCTAGTGGAATTGTCGCATCATTCTACATGCACACATGCATCACTTGCACATGCGCACATGTCTGTTTATGACTGTTCTTTGCACACTCTCACAAAACAAGGTCAGAAAACATAAACCACCAACCATCGAATTTCTCTCACTCGCCCTCGCGAGTCATGCCAAAAAAAAAAACATCTGTCAGGAACAACTCGCACGCACGCTGCCCGGTCGTTGCAACGAGTCAAACCCCGTCGCGCCCTCTCCTGTAATTTTTTTTTTATCTCGCTTCCGTCGTATATTCAAGGAGAGAGCCGCCCGGCGGGTTGCTCGCATTGGGGGGTTTTCCCAACAGTCCCATTTGGCAAACACTTGCCGACTATGCATAACATAGATGATATCACAATGCCCAACTAAGCACGATTTGAACCTTCACTTTGAGACATGGATGCCTACATCACATCCTTCATCTTGGAGTCTTCATATTTAAGCTCCTTGCACACGAAGTCCCACGGAATCACGACCTCCATGCTGCTTGCATCGGTGAGGTCGACGTGGATGTCGTCACCACTGACCCTGCCGAGCCACATGATTTCATTAATGGTAGGCTTGTAGGTGATGGGTGACTCTGATACCAATGTTGGAGAATGATATTCTTAAGGCACTCAAACAACTATCTTAGGAGATGGTTGATCGATTGTTGGGAGCTTAGGAGTTGTAGCACAAGCTCATAAAATTTGAGTATACACGGAGAAATGTGGAACACGTGACACTGCTACAAAGTGAGAGTCTCGGTGAATTTAGGATGAAAACTGGGAAAACTCTTTTGTAAAAATCACAAGAGACTAGTGCCACACATATCCGGCACACTATGATACATGGAGACACTTGGAAACACACAACAAAAAAAAACAAACCTCGGCCCAAATCGCAGGTCTCACTCCCGTGGTGAGTTCGAGCGAATTTGTACCCATGCCAATGCGTTGGTGATGTTATGCTACCCACCTAGAACCCTCACATGCTGGTAGTTACCACCTAAGGCTGACTCCGACAAAAATCACACAAAAAACCACTTTAAACATGTTGCGGTAAAAAAACCGCGCACACGCAATTTCCCTAGCCCATGCGACAAGGGGGACCCAACACACGGCTCGACGCGCATAGGAACGCGGCTTGGCTGCTAGGTGCGTTAGCGAGACCGAACCATGGAATTACTCGTTGACTTGCGCGACCTTCCGGTGGAATTGTCGCGTCACTCCACATGCGCACATGCATCACTCCACATGCGCACATGCCTGTTTGCGACTATTCCTTGCACACCTCAAACAAAGGTCACAAAAATCGACCACCTGCCATCGAATTTTTCTCACATACGCTCGCGAGTCATGCCCCAAAGAAAAACATTTTCTAGGGATTACGCGTCAGTTGCCCGGTCATTGCGACGAGCCAAATTCCGTCGCGACCTCTTCTCTTCTTCATCATCTTTTTTTGGGTGTTTCCACAAGTCATGCCCAAAAAAGAAATTGCCGGGGACAACTGGCCAGCTGCCCAGTCATTGCGTCGAGTCAAACCCCGTCGCGGCCTCTCTTCTTTGTTTTTCTATTTTTCTCACTCGATTCCGTCGTACGATCAAACAGACTCCCGCCCGACGGCTTGCTCGCGTCGACGGGTTTCGCCACCCAAATCGCCAACACTCCCATTCAGCAAAACTCGCCGACTACGCATAGTATGGATGACATCACAATATCCAACCAAGCATGACTTGAATCTTCACATTGAAACATTGATGCCTATATCAAATCTTTCAACTTCAAGACTTCATCTTCAAGTTCTTTTTGTACCAAATCCAACGGCGTCACGACCTCCATGTCGTTGGCGTCGGTGAGGTTGACGTCGATGTCTTCGCCACCAACGACTATGCTGAGCCACATGATTTTATTGATGACAGGCTTGTAGGTGATGGGTGACTCTGATACCAATGTTGGAGAATGATATTCTTAAGGCACTCAAACAACTATCTTAGGAGATGGTTGATCGATTGTTGGGAGCTTAGGAGTTGTAGCACAAGCTCATAAAATTTGAGTATACACGGAGAAATGTGGAACACGTAACACTGCTACAAAGTGAGAGTCTCGGTGAATTTAGGATGAAAACTGGGAAAACTCTTTTGTAAAAATCACAAGAGACTAGTGCCACACATATCCGGCACACTATGATACATGGAGACACTTGGAAACACACAACAAAAAAAACAAACCTCGGCCCAAATCGCAGGTCTCACTCCCGTGGTGAGTTCGAGCGAATTTGTACCCTTGCCAGTGCGTTGGTGATGTTATGCTACCCACCTAGAACCCTCACATGCTGGTAGTTACCACCTAAGGCTGACTCGGACAAAAATCACACAAAAAACCACTTTAAACATGTTGCGGTAAAAAAACCGCGCACACGCAATTTCCCTAGCCCATGCGACACGGGGGACCCAACACACGGCTCGACGCGCATAGGAACGCGGCTTGGCTGCTAGGTGCGTTAGCGAGACCGAACCATGGAATTACTCGTTGACTTGCGCGACCTTCCGGTGGAATTGTCGCGTCACTCCACATGCGCACATGCATCACTCCACATGCGCACATGCCTGTTTGCGACTATTCCTTGCACACCTTAAAAAAAGGTCACAAAAATAGACCACCTGCCATCGAATTTCTCTCACATACGCTCGCGAGTCATGCCCCAAAGAAAAACATTTTCTAGGGATTACCCGTCAGTTGCCCGGTCATTGCGACGAGTCAAATCCCGTCGCGACCTCTTCTCTTCTTCATCATCTTTTTTTGTGTGTTTCCACAAGTCATGCCCAAAAAAGAAATTGCCGGGGACAACTGGTCAGTTGCCCAGTCATTGCGTCGAGTCAAACCCCGTCGCGGCCTCTCTTCTTTATTTTTCTATTTTTCTCACTCGATTCCGTCGTACGATCAAACAGACTCCCGCCCGGCGGCTTGCTCGCGTCGACGGGTTTCGCCACCCAAATCACCAACACTCCCATTCAGCAAAACTCGCCGACTACGCATAGCATGGATGACATCACAATATCCAACCAAGCATGACTTGAATCTTCACATTGAAACATTGATGCCTATATCAAATCCTTCAACTTTAAGACTTCATCTTCAAGTTCCTTTCGTACCAAATCCAACGGCGTCACGACCTCCATGTCGTTGGCGTCGGTGAGGTTGACGTCGATGTCTTCGCCACCAACGACTATGCTGAGCCACATGATTTTATTGATGACAGGCTTGTAGGTGATGGGCTCCGCCTTGATGATGGCTGATGCCTCACGCCCACAATCTCCGTTGCCATCCTTGGTGTGGCCCACGATCGCGACCGCTTCCACTGTTTCATCGCTCTTTAAGCGCTTCTGTGGTGGAGGCGCATGGTCGAGGTAGATTCTCCCCACTTCAAACATCCCCCCGGTCGCCGGTGCCGTCCCCGAATCGCACGGCAAGGCCTATTGCATGGAATAATTGGATGGGTGATAAAGATGTCTTTGACTCCTCCTTGGTTGCTACACATTGAACGGCCACCACCATGGCAAGTGATTGCTGCACAACCACATCCGCTTCTGTTGCTTTGTCGCCACCGAACTGTTCTCTTGCTTTTCTGTTCTCTTTCGCGGCTTTCATTACCCCTTCAAGAACAACACTTGAGGATCGAAAAGGAGACTTGTCATGAACACCAACGCCACAAGCTCCGATTTCATCCACACTCTCTCCAATGTCATCCCTCGAGGCCACAACACACTCCTCCAACGCTTTCACACGACCCCGCAAGGAGTATAGATCTCATCTGCGAGGTGTCTCAAACACAACCACTCTCTCCATCACAACACACCATCTCTCCTCGTTAAACTCCATTATACCCACACATCCGCATGTGCATGCTCACAGACACTAGGCTCTTTGCAAGCTCCGGGACGTACAATACATTCGTAGGCTTCACGCTTCTCACGTCCTTTCCGACCACCACATCAATACGCACTGTGTCCTCTCCCATTGCGGCCAACACACTGTTATCCCCCAAAATCACGTCTCGTTAGGGAATGCTCGCGAGCACCTCAAACCATCCATAATGTAGAATGAGATGTCTAGCCACTCCTGAGTCCACGGACCACTCGTCGGGGGCTTTGGTGTTGACACTTGCTGTGAGAACAAAAATCTTGTCAGATGCGGAGGATGCCGAAACGGCCAATGAGGATGGGGAAGACGAGTAGGTCTTTCACTTTGCACACTTCACTTTTCACGCAACGCAATCAAGACCGAGGTGGTTGGTGGAGCCGCAATGGAAGCACGCCCAGAGACCCATGCTCGGTGGTGCACCGACTGCTCTCTCGTTGCCGCCTATCTTCGGGTACGCTCACCTATACGGCTCACGTATGCGGCATACCGCTCTCACCACGCAAGTGTCGACGCATCTCCTTATAGAGGAGCTTCGCGGTGACCTCAAGCTTGAGGTCACCCGACTATGCTTCCAACACCACGACAAGGGTTCGGTACAACTCCGGAAACCCCTCATCATGGTTG
Source organism: Penium margaritaceum (assembly GCA_023375785.1). Taxonomy (NCBI): domain Eukaryota; kingdom Viridiplantae; phylum Streptophyta; class Zygnematophyceae; order Desmidiales; family Peniaceae; genus Penium; species Penium margaritaceum. Next base: position 64,398 of record SZWC01012880.1, on the reverse strand, counting down.
GCCATGGGCATGCTCTTCAACCAACAAGTTTGCGAAGGACAACCGCAAGGCGCTGATGTTACTTGCGATGAATGTTGCGCCGCTACAAATGACGTATTTGCGGCCTTACAAGCTCGTATGTCATACTTGAAAGGCGTTGTGCGGGATGTTTAAGGCGGGCGTTGTGACGAATCGCTTGATGCTCTGTGATAGCTATCGCAAAGTGCGCACCGGTGATGATGAGCCCATGCAAGACTACATCAACCTAGTGCAGGGGTTGACAGAGCAACTCCGAGCTTTCCATGCATAGGTAGGGAACGACGAGGTCGTCCTCGCGCTCTTGAAAAGGTTGTCGAAGACATACTAACCACTCGTGGTGGCATTAGAGGCGCAGTCAGGCGACTTCAAGCTCGAGGAGGTCACCACAAAGCTCCTCCATGAGGAGATGCGCCGACACTTGCATGGTGAGAGCAGCAAGGATGTCGCGTACGTGAGCCGAACGCGAGCGTACTCGAAGTTGGACGTCAACAAGAAAGCGGTCAGTGCACTAATAGGCATGGGTCCAGGCATATTTTCATCGCAGCTCTACTGACCACCTCGTCCGCAATTGCATTGTGTAGGAGGCGAAGTGCGCGAAGTGGAAGACTTTCTCTTCGTCTTCCTCATCCTCATCGGACGTGCGGGCGTTCTCTGCCTCCGACAAGATTTTTGTCCTTGTAGCAAGTGTCAACACCAAAGCCCCCAATGAGTGGTATGTGGATTCGAGAGCGGCTGAACACCTTACTCCACATAGTGGGTGGTTTGAGGTGCTCGAGAGCATTCCCCAACACGATGTGATTTTGGGGGATGACGGGCTATTGGCCGTAATGCGAGAGGGCACGGTGTGTATTGATGTGTTGGTCGAATTAGAAGTGAGGAGCGTGAAGCTCACGAATGTGTTGTACATCTTGGAGCTTGCAAAGAGCTTAGTGTCGGTGAGAGAGCTTACACGGAAGGGATGTGCAATAGAGTTTAAGGACAAAGGGTGTGTTGTGAAGTAGGGGGTGATTGTGTTTGAGACACCTTGCGAAAGGTATCTTTACCCCTTACGTGGCCGTGTGGCATCGCCGGAGAAGTGTGTTGCGGCCTCGGCACATGGCATTGGAGAGTGTGCATGGAGAAGGAGCTTGTGGCTGTGGTGTTCACAACAAACCTCCCCTTCCATCCCAAAGTATTGTGGCTCTTGAACAGGTGAAGGGAGCCGTGAGGAGAACGGGGAAGCAACGGAGCAGTTCGGTGGCGGCAAAGCAATGAAAGCGAATGAAATTGTGGAGCAACCACTTATCACGGTGGTGGCTGTTGAAAGTACAACAGCCGAGGGGGAGCCAAAGGCCATCTCTATCGCACATCCAATTGTTTGACATGTTCGGCCTTGCCATGCGATTCGGAGACGGCACCAGCGACTCAGGCGAGGAGAATCTACCTCGATCATGCGCCTCCACCACGGAAGCGCGCAAAGAGCAATAAAACACCAAGGATGGCATCTGATATGGTGAGCATTTAGCATCAGCCATCATCAAGGCGGAACCTATCACCTGCAAGCCCATCATCAATGAAATCATGTGGCTCAGTATGGTTGATAGTGGTGACGGCATCGATGGCAACCTCACATGATGTAAACGACATGGAGATCATGACACCGTTGAAATTCACGCACAAGGAGCTTTAAGATGAAGACTCCTAGATGAAGGATGTGATGTAGGCATCCATGCCCTAATGTGAAGGTTGAAATTGTATTTGGTTGGGTATTGTGATGTCATCCGTACTATGCGTAGTCGGCAAGTGTTCGCCAACTAGCAGTGTTGGCGGTTTGGGTGACGAAACGCGCCGACGCGAGCAAGCCGCCTGGCAGCGGTCTCCTTAACCGTGCGACGGAAGCGAGAGAGAAACAAAAAACAAAAAGAAAAAGAGGAGAGGTTCCGACGGGGTTTGACTCATCACAACGACCGAACAGCTTGCGTGTTGTCCTTGGTAAATGTTTATTTTGGGGCATGACTCGCAAGCGCAAGTGAGAGGAATTCAATGGTAGGTTGTCTATTCTTTGTGACATTTTTTGTGATGGTGTGCGAGGAATAGTCCGAAACAGGCATGTGCGCATATGCGAGTGCTGCATGTGCGCATGTGCAGTGATGCGACAATTCCCCCGGAAAGTCGCGCAAGTCAACGGGTGATTCCATGGTTTAGTATCGTCAACGCACCCGGCGGCTAAGCCGCGTTCTTACATGCGTCAAGCCGCGTTTTGGGTCCCTCGAGTCACACGGGGTAGGGAAATTGTGTGTGTACGATTTTTTAACCACGACAGTTTTGAAGGGGGGTTCGTGTGTTATTTTGTGAGTCGGCTTGAGGTTGCAGTTACCACTATGTGAGGGTTGTGGGTGGGTAGTACAAAACCAGCAAGGCACCGCCAATGGTGCAAATCGGCTCCAACTCAAAGTGCACCCCGGGCCGAGGTTTGCTTTTTTCTGGTGTGTTTTCGAGTGTCTTCGTGTATCCTCGTGTGCCGGATACATGAGACACTTGTCTCTTGTGATTTCAACCAAAGATTGTCGTAAGCGTTGATCCCTAATTCGCCGAGACTGGCTTTGCGATAGCGTCACGTGTTCTGTATTTCTCCGATGATGCTAAAATTCTGTGGGTTTGTGCTACGACTCCTAAGCTTTTCAATGAGCCATCACATATCTCTCATTATAACCGTTTGAGTGTCTTACGAATTTCATTGCTCAAGCAGACAACTCTCAGTCCGGAATTTTGAGAAAACTACCGAGGTCGTAAGATCGAGTATTAGCCTTGGTTGAGGGCACCTTTGGCCACGTGGCGGAACGTATTTGATTCTCTAACGGTGGTATCAGAACGTTGGGGGACTTCTCGCCGTTCGAGCCGCTCAAGCACAAACAAGTGTGCGACGAGAGCTACCGCTGCCGCATATATGGCTGTCTCTTCGACCAAGGACTTCTGCGTGGTGGACAAACTTGTAGGTGTGTCGAACTTTACAAATTGAAAATTCTGGATGCAACTTGTCTTCAAGGACTGCGTGCTTTCAGAGGTCGTGACAGGGTTTGACTCATCGCAATGACTCGGCAACTTGCCGATTGTCCACGATAAATGTTTTTTTTTGCATGACTTACGAGCGCGAGAGAGAAATTCGATGCTATGTGGTCTATTTTTTATGACCTTTTGCAAGGGAGTCGCAAACAGGCATGCTTGCATGTGGAGTGACGCGACAATTCCACCGAAAGGTCGTGCAAGTCTACTGATAACTCCACGGTTCGGTCTTGCCAACGCACCCAGCGGCCAAGTCGCGTTCTGTCAACCCGCCTGAGGCAAACGGTCTAAAAACGGAGTACAGTGACATCCGCCGACCGCTCATAGCATTTCAGCTATGAGATGATATCCCCCTCAGGATCGTGTTTCCACACTGTTCAGCTCACAAAGCTTGTCCCTTCCGTGACCTCTCGGTTTCCCCTTTTAGCTTGTCCCAAGTCTTTTATATTTGCCCTTGGTTGGCCAACTTATGCCTTAGTTTTCAGCACAAGTCTCAAGGGTAAGAAGTGGATGATAAATCACATGCAAGTGACATGTACTTATAGTCCTACAGCCGGCACTGGAAATGTGCGCGCAGTGGCTCCTTGGAGGGCCACTTCCAGGGCAGTCCTGGGCCACCTCACTAGTCCGCCACGTCATGCGTCCTGTGACCGCCAAGTGGCATCTTCCACTGGAAGCATCCTAGAAGCTTCCTCTCATTCTTTGGGTCACAAAGAAAATTGCCCCTGCCAGAGTTTGAAGCCGTGACCTCACGACTCTAACTCTGGAGCGCTAACCATTGCGCTTAACAGACATGTCGCACTTAGTGTCTACCGGCTAGACTATCAGGACTAGACGTAGGGGACTTACTCCATAGGAGCAGTGCATGCCTACACTTGGCCCAAGTACAGCAGTGGTCAAGGGGCACCACAAAATGACAAACTCTCCCTTGCACCTCTGCCCATCTGATGTGTTCCCTCCAGTTGTCTTGGCCTTCAGTCTTCATCCGCTGCGTTGACCATACCGATCCCTTGAGTACCTGTAGAGTGCAAGTCGCTTTCAAGCGCCTTTGTCATGCAATCTGCAAGCATCTTCTTCGTCTTCACGAACTCCAGGTCCACAATCTCCTTGGCGACAAGATCGCGCGAGTAGTGGTACCTGATGTCAATGTGCTTCGTGCGCCGGGAGATGACATCATCCTGTGCCATTGCCATGGCACTCTTGTTGTCGATGCGGACCACCGTTGCTTCTCTCTGTGGCACTTTCATCTCAGCAAGCAAACTGCGTAGCCACCGTGTCTCCTTGCATGCTTTTGACAAAGCGATGAACTCTTCCTCAGCTGTAGAGAGGGAGACACAGTCTTGCTTTCTGCTTGCCCAAGAGACTGCACCACCGTTCAAGAGGCACACGAAGCCCGAGGTGGACTTTTTGTCATCGATTCTTCCTCCCCAGTCGGCGTCTGTGTAGCACACAAGTCGTAGCGGGTCAGATCCCTCTTGGCCTCCAAACTGGAGTCCCATGTGTCGTGTCTTTTGCAGATAGCGCATGATGCGCTTGACTGCTTGCCAGTGCTGTGGCCCTGGATTGGCCACAAACCTGCTCACTTGTCCCACAGCATAGCAGATATCAGGGCGTGTTCCAACCATGGCATACATGAGGCTGCCAACAGCAGACTGGTAGGGAATGTTCTCCATCTCACGCCATTCTGCTTTTGTGCTGGGGCTCATGGAGGAGGAGAGCTTGATGTCTGTTGCCATGGGCGTGCTGATGGGTTTGCAATCCTCCATGTTGTAGCGCTTCAAAACCTCCATGATGTATTTCGTTTTGTTCAATTCGATGGTACCTGCTGCTCGGTTGCGGTGGATGGCGATCCCGAGGTAGTACTCGAGAGGACCCATGTCCTTCATATTGAACATGTTGCTGAGGTTTGTCTTCAGCTCATTCAGCAGCTCGACGGAAGACGAGCAGATGATGAGATCATCCACATACAGTGCAACCAACATCAGACCTTGCTCATCCTCTCGCACGTAGACCCCAGGGTCGTTTTGGCATTGTGCGAAAGCAAGTCCGGCCATGAAGCCATCCATCTCCTTGTTCCACATCCTTGGGGCCTGTTTTAACCCGTAGAGCGCTTTGATGAGTTTGCACACCTTGCCCTCTGGAGCCTTGACTCCTTCAGGCACCTCCATCAACACCTCTTTGTCCAGCTTCTCGTAAAGGAAAGCTGTCTTGACGTCCATCTGGTGGATTTCCAAGTCTTTGGCAGCAGCAGTGGCCAACATGGATCTGAGAGAGGCAAAGGTGACGACTGGCGCAAAGGTCTCCTCATATTCCGAGCCTGCGCGTTGGGAGAATCCCTTCGCCACAACTCTCGTCTTGTATTTGTCGATTGTGCCATCCTGCTTCAGCTTCTTCCGAAGAACCCACTTCGACCCCACCACGTGAGCGTTTGGGGGCCTATCCACCAGAACCCATGTCTCATTCTCCTCAATGGACGCGAGCTCGCTGTCCACTGCCTCCTTCCACTTGGCCGCATCCGGCCTGGTCATAGCGTCTGCCACTGTCACAGGCTCTCCCTGAGCCAAGCACGACCAACTGAGTCCGGTCCATGTGCCGCTGTCAGCATCGTACGGTTTTGTGGCTTTCTTTTGACGCGTGCTCCACCGAACTGTCCCTGTAGGTGGATTGTTGTCTTGTTGCTGCTGGTGCCGCTGCTGCTGCTGCTGATGCTCCTGCTGCTGCTGTTGAGATGATGCTTGCTGCCTTGGTGATTCATTGTCAGAGGAAGAGCCACTGGCCTCAGAGTTGGACTCAGAAGCCTCGAACGACTCCGACTCAGTGTCAGAGTCCGTCGCTGTGTCAGCCTGCACAGCCGCTCTCCTTGCAGCACCACCCCCTTGATTGACTTGCACAATTTGCCAGTTGTCGGGTGCTTGATCACCTGACTCAAGCAGCACGACCCACTCTCCCGTTTTGGGAGCGTGGACCGGATCTAGCACCTCTCCCTTTCCAAGCGTCCTCTCATCGAACTCGACGTCTCTGCTTCGGATGAGCTTTCCAGCAGTCTGGTCCCACAGCCTGTACGCCTTGTGTGCGGTGTCGTAGCCGACCATGACGCACTTGCGGGCACGAGCATCCAACTTCCCACTCCCTTCGCCTGCTTGGACCTTTGCCCAAGCAGTGCAGCCGTACACCTTCAGATGTGAGGCATCCGGCTTCTTTCCCGACCACACCTCCTGTGGCGTCTTGAGCTGCTTCTCTTGCTGCTTCTTACCCCGCCTACGAAGTGCAGCTGCAGGGGTAAGGTTCACGAGGTAGCAGGCTGTCCTTGCAGCTTCCGCCAAGAAGCGAGGTGGAAGTTTGGCGTCAAAGAGCATGCTTCGCGTCATGCCGAGGATGGTCTGGTTCATGCGCTCGGCAACGCCATTGCTCTGCGGGGTGTAGGGCGTCGTGGTCTGGTGGTTGATCCCGTGTTGGTTCAACCAGCCCTTGCACGNTCACCTGCAGCGTGCTGTCGGCTACGTGCCCAAAGCGCCTGTGCCACAGCTCAGCATCTGTGTTGTTGGAGGTGACAGCCGCAGCAGCTGCCTCTTGTGCAATCTCAGGTGTCTGTACCACCGTCTCGGCGGCACCCGCATGTCCCTCATGTGAACTCTCTGCAGGCTTGGTCTGCAGCACGTAGAGCCCGTCGACTCTTGGGACTTCTGCGACGAGGTCATCTTTGGCGTAGGAGATCTTGATGTCCTTGTTCTTGACGATCACAGCCTCCTCTTGTGTGAAGACAACCGTCATGTCGTGGTCCGTGATTTTGGAGACCGACAAGTGGTTTGTTGCAAATGTGGGCATGTAAACCACACTCTGCAGTTTCACATCCTTCTCTGCACCATTGACGTTGATGTTGATCAGCTTGTCACCCTCACCCTTAGCGTAGGCGACACCGCCATTTGCGCATCGAAAACGATGGTCGATGTGTTCAATGGAGACGAAACCAGCCTTCTCCCTCGAGGAGTGATGGTCGGTGCCAGAGTCGAGCGCGAACGCTCCTGGCTTGAGCAGGGCCGCTCCCTTGGTCGTGGGCACGCTCTCAGCCATCATGTTGGTAAGTTCCTTCTTACCCTTTCCTCCGCCCTCGTTCTTGCCACCCTTGCCTCCGTCTTTCTTTTTGGGAGCTCTACACTCCCGTGCCAAGTGCCCAGGCTTGCCACAGTTGTGGCACTTCCCAGGACGCTTTGAACCCTTTCCGCCGCCACCATTGCCTTTTCCCCCATTGCCACCGCTTCCGCTGTTGCTCTGACAAGAAGAAGAGTTGTTGCTGCTGCGACCATCATACCGAGCGGCATAGGCTGAGATGTTGGCATCACTGCCGCTGCGACGCATGGCCTCATTGCGTGCGTACTCGGACACTGCCTCATACGTCAGCTCCTCCTCCTTCCAACCGCCCAAGACGGTGATCAGAGGACCCCAGCTTTCAGGTAGCGCCATGATGAGAATCATGGCCTGCATGTTGGTGTCGATTTTCCAGTTCATTTGGGTGACTTGTTGTAGCAAACCTTCAAACTGCAACAGGAAGTCCGGAATCGACTCTCCCTCGCTCACTCTCATCCCAATCAGCTTTTGAAGGATGAAGAGGCGATTGGCCAGAGCCGTTGACTGGTGCACACGTGCAAGCTTTTCATAAGCCTTCGATGCGTGTGTGATGCCGTGGAGATGGGCATGCTGTGACTCATGCACTGATGTCACAAGGATGGCTAGCGCCAGCTCGTTTTTGGCGCTCCATGCTTCATACCCAGGGTCATCTTTTGGTGGTTCAACCTCTTCTCCAAGGAACATCTTCAAGAAGCCGCGCACTCTCATGACAATCTCAAACTGCCATTTCCACAAGGGAAATTGTGAACCTTTCCCTGTGAACTTTGTCATGCCACCATTGATCTGCTCAAGA
>SZWC01012880.1:13825-31902 GCA_023375785.1 Penium margaritaceum | reverse complement strand
GTTCAAGACTGTGCTTTTGTTTCCGCAGCTGCCAAGGGTTGTGTGGTGCGAGGAAAGGAACCTGTAGATGAAGCGGTCGTTGTACTGGGGGTCATGGAAGCTACGGATGAACTCCCTCAGCCGCTTCTGTGCGGCGAACCTGGACAGCCCCGACCCGTCCCCACCTCTGCCACCGTATCCATCGAGCCCCTCCCCCTCCTCGCCCTCAGGAAACGCCTGGTCGCTGTAGAACACCTGGCCCTCGTCCCAACCTGACATGCTGGTGCGCCTGCGCTGCTGCTGCTGCTGCTGCTGCTGCTGCTGCTGCTGCTGCTGTTGCTGCTACTGCTGCTGCTTATCCTGCTGCGGAGTTGTCGCACCCCCTTCTGCCTATGTTACCTGATGGCTTCCTGGCCTGCTGGCTTCCTGGCCTGCTAGCTTGCTGGCCTGCTGGCTTGCTGGCCTGCTGGCTTGCTGGCCTGGTGGCTCTCTGTGCGCTGTCTATCGCCGCTGGACTGGTGGCCCGCGCAAACCTTTGGGTTGTCAGGGTCCGAACCGGAAACGATCTCAACTTTTCTCCCGCGAGGAGAATGGCGGCTGGCGATGGCGAGGGATTGCGAGCCGTTGCGGCGAAGTCGCAATCGCGCCATTTCCCTGCCGATAGCGATTTTCGTCTATCGATAATACCGCGAAATGCTTCATGGGCCTAATAGCTCGGATACCCTCACTATTCAGATACCGTACCCGAGAGTCCAAAATTCGGCATGCCATACCCATCCCTTTAAAAAAAAAGAAACAAGGTATCCGGCCCTCGGTCCCCATGCTCGATCAGCAAAATGCTTCACTAATCAATCATGGTGACGAGGGTTATGTGATCTTCACTTGATCACGATCGTCACTCCCTCACGCGATCACGATGGAGGGATGCCTCTTTTGCTTTTTGTTATCTTTCGACGCGCAAACCCCCTATTTTCTATGGCAAACGGAGCGTAGATGGTGAACAGGAAGAATTTTTTAGGCACAACACAACTAAGAATTTTGGACACTTGAGTAATTAATCATTAGTGGTAAATGTACTTGGATGACAAGTGTCGAAATGATCGAACATATATATACAATTGCCGAGATACGAATGAGAAATAGTTTTTCTCGTTCCGTCGATTTTCGAGTGACGCATGCGGAGTCGCGTCGTGAGTGGTCAGATTCGAGAAGGTTCGTCGAGAAATTGGGGGTCTTCAAGAATCGACGGTGAAGATGCGAGATGCATCTTTATAGATCCATATTCATCTCGGTGCGGTGAGAAGTCGACCGAAAGATTGTGATACCTGTGTCGTAGAGTCGCAAGAGTGGTCGAAGTTGTTAAAATGTTGTGGAAGATTCGAGGGCGGGGGCAGTTGGCCGGTTTGCCTTCGACAGGTGGAGTGAATATCAGGGTGTCAAAACGTAATGGGTTGTTTCTGTAGTAATAGAAATGCCCAATCAGAAAGATTAGGGACTCTTGTACGTCTGGTACGTAACACTTCCTCGGCTTCTAACCGAGATTTCTCGGCACGAGAAGAAATGTGGCCTGGTGACGGCAGGTTCAGCCGTCGATTAGGTGATCGACGTCTCAAGATTTGTCGTAGGGTTCCCAACTATTGTGCGTGACGTCACAGCCGTGCCACTTGACAAGATACTCTTTCGTTTTGCCTCATCGACAATGGCCGAGGATGTCCTCGATGACGTACTCTTTGTCCTCGTCCACTTGAATGGGAGAGGGGGAGGGACATCCTTGGCGGGGATTTCCTTCCCCCTCTCGAGGGTCCCGGTAGTGCATGAGTCTGCTGACATGGAACACTGGGAACTTGCATGATATCAGGGAGTTTGAGTCGCGCAACCACTGGGGTTTGCATGCGCTCGATCTTAAATGGTCCCAACCATCGGGGTTTGAGCTTCGAACAATCGGCTCCGCGGAGTTTGATGTTTGCCGAGCGAAGAAGGACCTGGTTGCCAGCGGTGAAAATGTTGTCGCTGCGATGTCGGTTAGCTGCTTGCTTCATCGCTGCTTGTGTCTTCTCAAGGGTTTGCCGTGTTTCCACCCAGACGGTAGAGAAGTCTCGACGTTGAACGTCCACAATGAGGATGTTGCTGCGACTTTGTACTCCGGCTAGTGTGGCTGGAAGTTTTCCATACACCACGTCAAATGGAGTTGTACCTGTTGCAGTGGAAATTGCCTAATCATATGCAATTTTGGTGATCGGAAGTTTGGAGAAAATGTTTGAGCGTCTCGTTTTTCTGCTCGGTTTGACTATTGGTTTGAGGATGAAATGCCACGGAAATTTGAATTCTGCTACCGTAGTGAGTCATCAGTTCGCGCCAAAAACGGTTGGTGCACTGACCATTTCTGTCGATTGTGATGGTTGTTGGCACGCCGTGTAGCCGCACGATGTTGTTTACAAACAGTTATACTATTGCCTCGGCAGTGACGGTGGTTGTCGTCAGGATGAAGTGGGTCATTTTGGGAAACCTGTCAACTACCACGAGGATTACGTCATATCCCTCGGGTGTGACTGGTAATCCTTTGACAAAGTCCATGGAGATATTGGCCTACGGATCCGTTGGAATAGGGAGTAGTTGCAGAAGTCCAGGTGGCCGTGTGCAACGGGATTTTTGCCGTTGACACGTGTCGCAGGTCTTGCAGAAGCTGGCCACGTCAGATTGCGTCTTGTCCCACCAGTATCTTTTGTGAGCTTTTTCAGCGTCTTGTCCTCTATGAAGTGTCCACCTGGTCCTGTGTTGGGGCATTATTGTAGCAACATGCGGCGAAGTTTTTCGTTTGGGGGAACAACCACTTGGCGAGTGCATCGTCGACGCCAGTAACGAGCGTCGTACCCGAATTTTGCCTTTTTGTATCCGCCATGCTCGCTGTAGTTGTAGTGTTGCCACCTCAGCCATTTAATCTAGTCGGCGGCTGAGTGCGTCCGCTGGATTGATTTTGCCTGGCCGTTACTCAAAATCGTAGTCGAACCCAGATTCAAAGAACTCCATCCATCGCGTTTGACGTCGACTGAGGTTCGAATGTATCTTAAAATGTTTCAACGCATGTTGTTCGGTGCGCACGATGCATCGGCAGCATTCCAGGTAACACCGCCATGTCTTGAATGCATGAAGGACCACAAACATTACTTTCTCGTGTACCGCGTAGTTGAGTTCCGGTCATCGCAACTTTCAAGACATGTAGGCGACCAGTTCTCATCGTTGCCGTGGTCTTGTAGAAGGACTACGCAGATGGCTTGTTCTGACGCATCTGTAGCCATGACGTAGTCGACCGTTGGATCGGCTAATCGTAGGGTTGGCGCTGAGGTCAGAGCATTCCGGAAAGCGGTGAACGCTTCTTGTGCGCTGTCTCCCCACCGCCACTCATTGTCTTTTTGAGTGAGGTCGGAAAGAGGCACTGACAATCGAGCGTAATCCCGTACGAATCACCGTTAGTATTTACTAAAGCTGAGGAAAACTCTAAATTCTCAAACATTCGTCGTTGTTGGCCAATCGGCGACTGCTGCCACCTTTTTTGGATCCATGGTGATCCGGCCACTGTTGGTGACGAGGTGATGTAAGCGAGTTGACCGGGCCACCCACGAGTTAGGCACGGAATTCGAGATTGAACACATTCCAAAATTTTAGCAACCTCAAAATCTTGAAACCTCGAATTGATCTCGAATTTCGAGACAAGATTGAGATCATTACAAAACACTTCAAGACGAGATCAAGGTTTGGGGAGATGTAAGAAATTTGATATGAGATCGATCTCAACTCAACTCGCCTCGAACTCATGGGAACGCATATGACCCAGCAAAGTATCTTGCCATGTGTAAAGGACACGAGATGTGGATGTAGGCCAAATCCATATCGAAAGGCGACATCTCGCATCCCTTGCAATGTAGCCCATCCAATCTGTCAATGTAAGCTGGAATCGTTGCATCCACCTGCGGAGCACAAAGATCTCAGTCAATTGTGGGTCATTGTCCACACGAGTCTCACACTTTCCATCATATTGATGTTTTGACATCATGTGTAGCGTGGCAATGCCACGCCGACCGGTCGAAGGAGCCATGTGGCTTGAGCAGGGTTACCTGGGAGTGTGGGAAGTAAGACAGGATGGCTTGAGGGTCGGAGACCCTCAAGCATTGCGGTTTCGGCCTAGTCGGCCAAGGATTCCGTCAAATCTGCTATGTTGGTATCAGAGATCCAAGGCTCGAATCCCACGTTGGGATTATCGGAGATGCCGAGGCAGCTCTCACTCCTAGCGGGGGGGCGGGGGGTGTAGCGTGGGAGTGCCACGCCGACCACGTCGAAGGGGCCACGTGGCTGGAGCGGGGTTACCTGGGACTGTGGGCGATGAGACGGGATGGCTTGAGGGTCGGAGACCCTCAACCATTGCGGTTTTGGCCTAGTCGGCCAAGGATTCTGTCGAATCCGCTACATCATGATATGAACCAACAATGATGTAGGCTCACTGCATCGGGATGAACCTGGGTGAATGAAACACTTGTAGCGATGAGATAAGGTGATTTGTACATGAAAGTGATCCTCTTTAGTCCTTGCCCTGAGTGATAATCCTTAAAATCAAGATCCACAGTTCCCATGTGTAAACATGCATTATTGACATCTTTTGGAGGTTAAAAAAACTGAAATGTGTGTCAGATAATTCAAGATCATGAAGATCTTGTTGCTTCACTACAAAATCAAGATGAGAATGAGATTTCAACGCACTGTATGCTTCGAGATTGAGATTTGCTCAGTCGCCAATTTCAAGAATGAGATTTGCTCAAACTTGAATTCTGAGATTCATAATGGCATTCCTAATCTTAAAATTGTTGAGATTCTCGCTCAATCTCAAAGACCATGCCTTACCCAGTCGAGGGACATGGCAAGGGGCCCGGAGGCCACCCAGGGATCACACCGAACTGCTATGCGAGCGAGCTTTTGGTGGTTTCCAACACGCTAGAACAACCCAGTCGTGTGGTCACTAGGGATCAGGTACCCAACATCACATGTTTGACACATGCATGACTAAACCATTGTCAAACACATTAACAACAAGCGGATGTGGGTGTTTGCCTCCTTTGCTTTGTTTGCTCCATGTTATTTTAAGCAGGAAGGAAGCATGTTAAGCTTTCCAGAGTAATCAAGCTCTGAAGCACATTTAGAATGGATGCTGTGAATGCAACTCTTGCTCTCAACCGAAAGTGTACGATCCATGTTGTGCAGACCGGTATTGCATTCATGGGCTTTGATGTAGCTCTATCACATGTGCTAATGCATGTGGGTTAACATAGTCAAGAGGTCAGTTGCAGGTCTTACACCCATTAACGACACATTTTCTCATGCCAAGAACTAATCTTTCTCAAACGTTTTGCAAAATGTCTACCAAGCAAACATCTTCTCATGCGAAGAGCTTTGGGAATGCACTGTGCTGTGTCATTTGTGAGACCATGGTCAATTAGGGCAACCTTGCATTTGTGGACAAGAACAGATTAATAATTGTCCAGAGTAGCAACCATCAAACACATTCTACTGCACATGTATGCACATGTGGGACAGTCCCACTGGTCAGAGTGTGTCGTCTACAATACGAACAGAAACCATGGCGATCGACCGGCACACACTTTCCGAGCAAACCCTTGATTGGGCATGTCTGTACTGCACATGCGATGCGTTTACATGCATTCAACACTGGTGTCTCCAACAGTTGTTTCCATGTCTCACAGGTGTGATGATCATTGTGTTGTTGATGGGTGCCCTCACGGACCACAGTGATCTGTCGGCTCATGTCCATCCACATGCAGATGCCTGAGGTGGGGCCGACAGTGGCCGAGGTCTGCTGGCACTCGGCCACGCTGTAAGGAGTGGAGCTCGTGAGGGGCTTGATGGCCTGTGAGGCGTACATCGTCTCTGTCCGTGCTTGCTATAGGATTGTAGTGCTTGAGACTATGATTCTAGCCATTCATACGGCAACTGATTCAACATGCTGTCACAGAGCTATGACAACTTCCGTTTCATGGCTGGCTGAGGCACAACAAAATGCTACCCTAGAGTGTGGTGTAAACCAAGAGCGGTCGCCCCTGTTTATGTCTGTGTGACTCATTTGTGTAGCTCTCCCTCCATGTGCTTTGTGTGGATAATCACTTGACGCCTGTGTGCGTCGTCGGTCTAGACCCTTGCCATTTCCCTTTTGGTGTCACACACAGTATGTAGGCTGTCTAATCAGGTAGCTTCTAGGAAGTTTCTCATGGTATCACAGCACGTGAGACAGCTCTCGCATGGTTGCGTAGCAAGGACACACCACTAGTCCAGGGGGACCCACCACACATTGTGTCACGGGATGACGTGAGCGCTAGCAACAACAACAGCAGTAGCGTGAGCGAGAGCGACGGCAGCTGTGGCTGAGGGGCGCAACCAACGCTGCCACGTCATAGGCCGTACCTTGCGGTAGTTGCCAGCGGCTAGTGGTCGGCGGTCCAACGAGCAGCGAGCCTGCGGGAAGCGGCTAGCAAGCAGCGCGCTGGCGGGCTGCGGGCAGCGGCCGGCGGCCAGCGCGCAGCGGGCAGTGGGCAGCGGCCATCTAGTAGTGACCGGCCGCCGCCGGGCAGCGGGCAGCACGCAGAGGCAAGCGGATTGCTGCTGGCACGCAGCGGTCAGCTAGCTGCGGGTGGCGGCAAGCGGCCAGCGAGCAGCGGCTGAGGGTGACCAGCCGGCGGGCAACGGCCTGCGGGCGGCGTGCTTGGCGCCGCTGAGTAGTGGCAGTAACGGTGACAGCGGCAGCGGCGACAGCAACGGCGACAGCGACGGTGGCACCCACCGTAGTGACAGTTGCGGCAGCAGCAACAGCAGCAGCCGTCGCGGCTGAGGCCTTTGCCGCCACAACACCAAGGGCCACCACAGCCGCAACAGCAGGGACACCAGTAGCAGGGGCGACAGCGGCAGCAGCAGCAGGAGCGGTAGCGGCAGCAGCGAACAGCTGTGGATAGCATTGTCGGTGGCAGTGGCGGCAACGATCAGTAGCAACTGAGAAAAGCGGGCATCATCAGCAGCAGCGCAGTCATGCTACCCAAGGCCTCACAAACAGAGGGGACAAGGGAGCCCAGAACAGACTAGGTCTCCTCTGCAGTTGGCACTGGAGCCATGGACACAACGAGCGGTAGTCGCGCCGCAAGTCCACACACTCGTGCGATCGCCAGGCTGCTCAACGCACAAAGCAACGGCCGATCAAGCATACTGGACATGCAGCAGGCTCTCCAACTACTGTTGTAGCAGATCGTCGTTCGGCAAACGCCACGGGCGCACTCACAGTCACGTGGAGGCATGCCGGGCATGGAGCACGTGGCAACCATCGATGATTCCATAGATGAGTCCCCTAGCGAGCCCTTTGACGACGACGCAGAGTATGAGGCATAGCAGACACACGCTCCAATGGAGTAGGGCGCACCCGCTAGCGGCACTGTGGACCCAAAGGGCACTCCGGAGGCGGCGCAGCGCATGACAGGAGTCGTAGGGAGGGTCAGGGCCCGCACACTAGTGGCCTCTTAGGTGGCCCTACCCATTGAGTAGCCAACCAATGAGTTTCACACTCCACCACCGCAGTACTCCCCCACGGTTGGCTTGAATGCCATGTGCATGCGCTTCAACTTGTGGGCGATGCCGGAGGGGTTCAGGCTGTACTATTACAGTCGGTATCAGACTAACGATTCTCGCTAGTGTGCAATGGCCCACTGCGTCGTGCACGGCCTGACCATGAGGATTCCCTGAGGATTCCGTGCTGGACTACCCTCCCTTTGTAGGGGACTACCTCAGCGGCACAAGCGCTTTCACCTACGATGCCTGGGACCTAGCGCTCACCCTGTTGGAGGGTGAGATGGCAGCCACCCGTGCCAAGTGTGTCGCAGACTTCAACTCACTCCGCAAGTGTGAGTCTGAGTCTCCAGCTCAGTCTTGGCGTTGAGCCATGCGGCTCTACACCCGGTCAAGGACACTGGCCCCCACTCAGCTTAGCGCACTAACCACCATCATGCTGGGTTTCGCTGGGCGTTACGCCGCTATATTCACCATCTATTGCCATCGTGAGCTTGAGTGTCGCTCCTGTCGCCTCACCCTCTTGTAGTGGGCCTAGTGCATCTATGTGGAGCAGACAGGGGCGGTTGAGGCGGCTCGTCTCCACCTGGAGCGCCTAGCCGATATGGCTATAGTGGCGGTTTCTTCCTCTAGCACCTTTCAGACCTCAGCGGTGCCCTCTTCCTCCTCTAATCCAGCGAGTGCATCAGCTGCGCAAGGGAAGAAGGGTAAGGGATGTGGTAGCGGCAGGAAGGGGAGAGGATAGGGGATAGCAACTGCCGAGGGTGGCTCTGGCGGCACCATCTGCCAGGTGATCTGCTACAGTTGCGATGGCCCCCATCGCTACAGTGACTGCAATCGTCTGACGGACCGCCCCATCGACTGGCAGCACATCACGTGCGAGATCCACCAGGCCTACGAGGTCCGTTCTACCTCCTCTTTTGGTGTTTCTTTCGCCTCAAAGTCTTCAACCAGATGATTTACTGCTTCCTCTCCCACCGCGGCCCCCGCGGCCCCCGCGACCCCTCCTGACGACGTGGCCCGACGCCTCGTGGAGCTTGAGCAGGTCGTCCGTACCCTTCAAGGAGGTATGCACGTGCAGATTGAGCTGACTGTGCCCAATGCTGGTTCCGTGTCCGAGGAGTTGCGTGGTGATGATTGTTCGGCTTTGTTTGTTGTGGAGTCGGAGTGGCTTGATGGTCCTGATGAGCTGGCATGGTTGGATGATTACCAGCGTTGTCTCTTGCATGTTGTGCAGGCTCAGCACCCGAGTGATGTTCCTGTTGAGTCGTTTTGCTCTGTTGCCTGCTGTTCCATCACCATGTCCACCAAGACAGCTGATGGCTCATGGATCGTTCATTCTGGCGCCACCCACCACATGACCTATCGCCGTGACATGTTCGTTGTCTTTGGTCCTGTCGGTTCCGTCGGTTCTGTCTGCACCGCAGCTGGCCAGGTGGTGCCAGTGCGCGGTGTTGGTGTTGTCGAGTTCAGTGGTTCGTCTGGCCCCGTGTATGTCTCTGACGTTATGTTTGTGCCTGATCTTGAGCTCAACCTCCTTTCCGTTTGTGCCTTTACCCGTGTGGGGTTGGGTTTCACCCACGTCGGCGATGACACCATCGTCTTTGTCCAGGCCTCTGGTGAGGTTGTCCTGCGCGGTGAGCTCCATCATGATCTTTATGATGTCAAGTGCGCTTGCTTCCTTGCGTCTCCCCGGCAACCTGGCCCGACTGCGCGTATCTTTGTCACCAGTACCTTGTCCCCTGACGAGAATCGCCTTCTTCACCGTCGCCTGTTATGTCCACCTTGATGCGGTTGAGCGCCTTGTGCTTAACACTCCCGCGCTGGGTCTTGATGCGGCCTCCTTTGTGGCGCTGTCCAAGAACGACGGTCTCACATGTGCGCAGGGCAAGATGCACCGCTCTCCCTTCCTGTACTCCATCCCAAAGTCCACTTGGCCCCTTTAGCTGGTCCACTCGGACCTACTTTGCCCACTTCCTACAGAGTTTCAGGATGACCGTGGGCGGTCGTCTTGACACTAACAGATGATTTCACCCACATGCGCTGGGCTTAGAGTCTCCGTCACAAGAGTGACACCTTTCCCACTATCCAGCGCGGGCTGGCTATGGTTGAATGTTAGTCGCGTCAGACCCTCGACGTCTTTCGCCCCGATCGTGGGGGGGAGTTTATGGCGACCTTCACCGCTGGCTCATTGAGCGCGGGGTCGACCAGTGCTACTCTGCTCCTACTACTCCCTAGCAGAACGGCGTCTCAGAGTGGTGGAACTGCACGATGGAGGACGGTGTCTGTGCGATGCATGCCGATTGTCGTCTCCGTGAGGCGTTTGCCGTTAAAGGCTTTGCCTAGGTGTGGAATGACATCAAGCACGGTCGTCTCCCTCACCACACCATGATGTATGAGCTGTGATATGGTCACCGTGCCGACCTGTGCCTAGCACGTGTCTGCGACTCTCTTGCTTGCGTTTGGTTCACCCCAGAGCAGCAAGGCTCCAAGGTCTCCCCACGCGGCTGCCTCTGTGCCTTCGTGGACATCACCCCTCGCTCCAAGGCCTGGCATATCTGGGACCCGTCCCGCCGTTGCATTGTCGAGTCTCCCGACCCCACGTTCTTTGAGAGCCTGTGCTTTCACGACCTTACTCGCATGCTGGCGCTTCCTCTCCTGCATGCCTCGGGCTGTCCCGGCCCTTGTACGGTTGGGGAGGAGTCTGCAGATGTTGCCCCCCGAGTGCGGGGACCCCTCTCTGACCCAGCTGTCATTGTCGTCGGTCCCTCCCAAACCCCAGCCAGATTCCTCGCCTGCTTCTCCTCCCCTTGACTCAGCTCCGGATCCCTCCCCAGCCGAGTCCCATCCCGTGCCGTGTCCGCCACCGGCTTCGTCCTCACCGGTGCTTGTCTCACCTGAGCGGCCGGCGGCTCTAGCACCCCCGGCGCTTGCCTCACCTCCCCAGCCGGCGGCTTCGGCATCCCCGGTGCCTGTCTCGCCCGTTCAGCCGACCGTCGTGTCTCCACCTGCTGTCCCTACACCGGCTGACTCTCCACTCTAGTCGCCCTCCAGTACATACTCTCGTGCATCAAGTGGTCGCTTGCGTCCCCTGCCCTCTCGGAGCATTTGCAACGGTGACTCTGGCACGATGGCCCTCGGTTTCAACGCACAGTGCCTTGAGGAGGTCCACCCAAGTTGCTCGATTGGTCGTGATCTGATTGCTTATGAGCATGCCTGTGCTGTTGGTGCAGGGAGGGCCACGACCCGTGTCACCCCTTCGCCCGCTGCCCTAGCTCTTGTCGCGCAGGGCTCGCCTTCACGGAGCCAGACCCGAGCACTCTCCGACAGGCTCTGGCCGGCCCAGATGCTGACAGGTGGCGAACTGCGTGTCAAGAGGAGCTTGCTACCCTCGCAGACCACAGTGTCCTTGAGCTCGTCGACCTACCGCCTGGCCGCAAGGCCGTGGAGGCAAAGTGGGTTTGCATGAGAAGTTGAAGCAGGATGGCTCCCTGGACCGTTAAAAGGCTCGCCTGACAGTAGAGGGTTTCTCGCAGATCGAGGGCGTGGACTGCACGGACACGCTTGCTCCTCTAGGCAGGATGATCACGATGACAGCCCTTCTGGACATGACTGTCCAACACGACTGGGAGCTGCACCAAATGGACGTGAGCAATGCCTTCCTTCATGGTCATTTTGACGAGATCTACATGGTGCAGCCTCTTGGCTTTGAGGATGGCACAGGGCAGGTGTACCGGCTGCGAAAGGCCCTGTATGGCCTCAAACAGTTGCCACGGTGTTGGAACCACGAGATCACTGGCACACTCTAGCGTGCGGGCTACGTTCAGAGCGATGCAGATCCCTCTGTCTTTATGACAAAGAGTCCTGCTCTCCTCACTTCGATCCTCGTCTACGTGGACGACCTTCTGATTGAGTCTCCGGACCTAGAGGCCGTGCGAGCAGCAATGGTCGTACAAACTGCATACAAGATGAAAGATATGGGTCCTGCGTCCGTCTTTCTCGGCATGCAGATCGTGTGCAACCGCGCCCGGCGCTATCTCACGGTACATCAGGCACGGTGCGCACTGGCTGTGGGGGAGCGGGTTGTTATTCTGCTTTCCATTGTGCGTTGTACCTCCACCCCCGTTACTCGTGAGGGACAAAAGGCACTGAAGGTCGACGACCCAGTTGCTCTGGGGGAGCCGCTCGAGCACACCCTGTACCTGCGAGTCACCGGCTCGCTCATGTACTTGGCCACCACGACACGGCCTGACATCGCATTTTCCATCAACCTCCTCGCCCAGTTCTTGCAAGCACAGCGGCAACGGACACTTGATGTCGCTTTGCATGTTGTGTGCTACATCGTGTCCACGCCCCGCATTAGTCTCAGCTATCTGGAGCAACCATCTGTCGTACTTGACAGTTACGTGGACAGCGACTCGGAGTGGAGCTCTGATGGCAGAAGGCGCACCAGCTACGTCTTTGTCGGGCGGCACCGTTGTGTCATGGTGCAGCGGGAAGCAACGTTGCATTGCGTGGAACTCATCTGAGGTAGAGTATATCATGCTGGGAGCTGGCGCTACTGAGAGCGGATGGGGTGTTCTGCTCCTTCGCACGCTTCGCTAGTCCGTTTCTCCTATTGTGCTACGCTATGACAACCATAGTGCTGACGCCATCGCGCAGAACTCTAGTGTCTTCCATGCTTGTAGGAAGCACATTGGCGTTGAGTACCTCTTCGTCTGTGACGTGGTGCAGCGGCGTGAGGTTGAGATCGTCTGAGTTGGCACGAACAATCAGAAGGCATATTTCTTGACAAAGGCACTTGGTCGTCGGAAGTTCCACGAGGATGTTCGTGTTTGTTGGTCTTCGCCTCGCCCCTCATGCCGGCTGAGCTTGTATAGTGATGTTGGTCTTTGTTCGTCTGTAATCATCCCGTGTACTTTGTGTTCCTCGTAGTTGCCCTCCATGTGTGCTCATGCATGGACTTGTATTTGCCATTCGGTCATGGGGGAGTGTTGTTGATGGGTGCCCTCACGGACCACTGTGACCTGTCGGCTCATGTCCATCCATGTGCAGATGCTCGAGGTGGGCCCGACGACGGCCGAGCTCCACAGGCACTTGGCGGCGCCGTGAGGAGTGGAGCCCCTAAGGGGCTCTGCTGAAGTTTGTTGGTCACTTACACATCTCTTCCCCTTGTCTCCACCTCCGTGCACACACCTGCACAGATTGATTGACATGGCCTCACCTGGAGAGACGCCAAGCTATCCCACCATGGCTGACATCTCGGACGGGCTTCTCCCAGGAGTGTCATCTGACACTTGCATGACCATGCTTTGACTCTTATGATGTGTGGGATAGATGCTTGGGCCCATACACTTTAACTGCTATGCCTAGTATCTTGCTTGCCATGAGTGTCTTGTGTGAAGCTGCATTACCCGGGTGCTGATCCTTGGGGGCCACCTTGCCGGGTTTTACTCGTGCACTGGTGAGTAGCCGCCGCTCAGGCTTATGCCGAGCGGTCGGGCTCGATCTCCGGGTGGCGGTGTGCACTCGCTTGGGTGTGATGCCCGTAATGAGTTCACACTCACCGGTTACTAACTCTCGCTCGCTTCACTCACTCTCTTGTCTTTGTTCTATTGACCTAATGGAGGCAAGCTTTCCACTTCCATGGCATCAACTGCACCTTGTCCATGAATGCATGCTCTCACATGCTTGCCCTAGGAAGCATCCTAGAAACTACGAGTATCAGAGCGTGTGTGATTCTACTCCGGAGCTCATCGATCCTTGGGACACATCGGTGCATCTCCCGCACCTATGACGTTCTTCACCACTCAACGCCGTCGCAGCGGGTGACTCTCATCACCGCATCCCGGCACCAAGCAGCAGCATCTAGCCATATCTTAGTGCCTCTCACTGCCCCGTCTACTACAGGCCGCACAAGTCTCTCTGCTACCGCTCTCGGCAGCTCATCTGCGACCACTTTCGGCCGCACTCAGCTCAGTGCACCCACCCGGTGTACTCCAGCTCACACATCTCTCCTCTGCTACTCTTGGCAATCCGCGACTACTNCACCTTGTCCGTGAATGCATGCTCTCACATGCTTGCCCTAGGAAGCATCCTAGCAACTACTGGTATCAGAGCATGTGTGATTCTACTCCGCAGCTCATCGATCCTCGGGACACATCGGTGCATCTCCCGCACCTATGAAGTTCTTCACCACTCAACGCCGTCGCAGCGGGTGACTCTCATCACCGCATCCCGGCACCAAGCAGCAGCATCTAGCCATATCTTAGTGCCTCTCACTGCCCCGTCTACTACAGGCCGCACAAGTCTCTCTGCTACCGCTCTCGGCAGCTCATCTGCGACCACTTTCGGCCGCACTCAGCTCAGTGCACCCACCCGGTGTACTCCAGCTCACACATCTCTCCTCTGCTACTCTTGGCAATCCGCGACTACTCTCACCTCTTTCAGTCGTGCCCTTGTGAGCAGCCGCCCGGTGCCGCCTCTGTGGACACCGTAGATCACACTGGCCATTTCTTATGCCGCGACTCTCCCAGCTTCTTCCTGAGCCATCACACTAGACTCTCCACCTCTGGATGGGCCACACAACGAGGAGCTTGATCCTCCTCGAACAACAGCACGCCACACTGAAGATAGGTGGGAGGACTATCACCCTCCCTCTCCTCTGGACACAGACACACCACTGTGGTTCCGCATGCTGAAAGCTGACTACTGGCGTGACGAGTTAGCTGAACTGGACAAGCGTGCAGCTGCTGCACGGGAGGAGGAAATCAATCGCCAGGCGTACACACCCGACGACCTACCCCCATCTCCACCTCCTCCTCCAACTATGCAACCGTCCACTGGCACGCAATCCTCGAGCCCGGCATCAGCCCCTCACACCACATCTGCACCTGCACCTGCCACAGCAGCAAATGCTGAACCATCGTCTCCCCCTGAGGTCCCTGGTGTGATCCCGGTTCTTCCGGTTCACACCGACTCTGTTGGCTAGGTAGGTGCAATCTTAGATGCAGCCGGAGGTGCAGCAGCAACAATTGCGGCAACTGCTCGCGCTGGCAGGGCGCCCACCCAGACGGCTGTTGGCCGCGCTACCAAAGCCTACGCCCACACTGTAACTTCGATCACCCTTCTTGCCACTATAGCAGCTAACATCGCCACCCAGATCACGACGGCGGCAGCAGCTGTTGCCATTGCCGCCTCATTTGCAGCAGACTCCACTGCGGCTGTTGTCGCCTCCATTCGCGCATCCACAGCATCAGCAGTTATGACTCCGACTGGTGTGCAGCGGGAGCTGACCCCGCACGTCACCACCGGCGTTCTGGTCGCGTCGGCATCTGCAGCTGTTGCTGGGGCTACGGTTACCGGACTCCTGTGCCTCACCGTTGCAGTCACGGGGTGGGTGGCTATGCTGTTCTCCTCAGCCGCATCAGTGGTGGCGCCTCTTTTCACTCTGCTGCCTCGGCATTAGAGCGGTGAGCCACTCCTCATCTAACGCACTCTGCATTGCATACTCTCCCTACTTCCCGTTCTCTCTTTCCACGCTCTTCCAGCATGCTAGGACTAGAGGAAACCATAGAGGCTCTCCAAGCCGCCCTTAGTGAAGCACAGGCAACACGCCGCAAGGCAGAAGATGAATTGTATAGGAATAGTGAGGCACAGCATGAGCTAGCTGCTACAGTGGCGACCCTGGTTATAGACCGCTTGCGGGCCATACCTGCTCTTGCGACTATTCTTCCCTCTGACGACACCGCGTTTGCCAACTCCTCTGTGCCACCCAGCGGTGCTGTTCCCAATTCCTCTTCTCCTGCTCTCTTAGTAGCAGCCATAGCACGGGCACTCCTCCCCACACGTCAGAGGGACTTTGAGATCCCACCACCATAGTTCACATCCAAACTTACCTTTACCTCCTGGGAGACACGCTTCTGCGCGTGGGCCCAAGGAGAACAGCTGTGGGAGTACTACTCACCTGCCAAGGCCTCATTTGTTCCACAGCCAGTAGAAGCAGCCCGTGCAGTTCGCGCCCTCATCACCGCCGGCCCAGAAAGCCTGCTTGACGACATTGGAACGTACAATGCAGACCCTATCCGCGGCACTCTAGCCGACCCTGTTGGGGCATACGCCCTCATCCGTCGTCACAAGACGGTCACTGGGCATGCTGCCCAGAGCGCCCTGACAGTTCAGTTCAACACCTTGCAGATGCGTGCTGATGAAACAGCTGACGAGTATTGGGCACGAAGTCTGCGCCTGCTTCGCGACCTAGGCAAGGCTGCACCTGGCCCTCTATCTGCCTGCCTGTCCATTGTTGCTGGCTTGATCCCTGAGCTTTCAGACCTTTACCTCCATGTCTCACAGGCGGAACTTGAGCGTCTTGCCTCCTCACCCCTCCCTGCGGACACCCCTCCAGGGATAGGGCCTCTCTATGACTTTACCGCCTCCCGTCTCACAGATTGGTGGAACAGTCTCAAGAACAAGCGCATGCACCGCGCTGCTCTAGTTGCTCTCACCACCTCCTCTGCCTCTTCTGCAGCTGCCTCTACTCCCTCCTCCTCCGGCCCCTCTGCAGCCTCTCATGTGACCCAAGCGACTTCCCGTGGTGGGGGTGGTGGCTCCCACCACAATGGGGGCCGAGGTAGCGGCAGAGGGCGTGGGGGTGGACGCAAGGGCAAAGGAAACTCTCCTGGTGCCCCCATCGGCTCTGAGGTCACCTGTTGGAAGTGTGGTGCCGCTGGTCACGCTGCTCCCACATGCCTAGCCCCACGTGACGATGCCCGTCTACCATCATCCATGCGAGCTCATTGGGCTCGCACCGGCGTCACACCCTCTACAGCTGCAGCGGCGGCAACCGTGGCCTCTCCGTCCTCTTCCAACTCAGCCTCTGCATTCTCCTCCACCTCCGCACTGCTCCATCCATCCACTTCACCTCCCAGCACTTGGGGCTGGATTCCACCTCCTGGTGGACCTCCTTACTATGGGCCCCCTTCCTCACACTACTCAACACCATCGTGGACGCGGGATGATGGACCCCCTTCTGATCGCTCATCCAACCGCTCCTCCGACCGCTCCTCGGACCGTCGTGACGAGGAGCGTGCCCTTGAGCGCCGCCTCGTTGAGCTTCTCCACCTTAGTTCTCAGGGAGGTGAGAGTGTGAGTGGCCAGTGTCGTTTGTATGTCTGTGAGTCTGATGCCACTCTCCGGGGTGCAGCGTCTGGTGGGGTGCATGGGGATATGCCTGATGTTCGTGACTGGATTGAGGATTGGCAGTCTCACACGTTTCCCATGCGTCTTGGCACATCTTCCCCTATGTCGTCCCGTGGCTCTGTCGCTATCTGCCTTGTCCTCCCAACTACACGTGCGGCTCCCAGCCTCTGGATCATCGATTTCGGGGCCACCCATCACATGACATCTTGTCGCTCTTCCTTTGTGTCCCTTGGTCCCGTTGGCTCTGTCCGCTCTGTACGGACTGGCTCTGGTCAGCTCCTCCCTGTTCATGGCATTGGTGTTGTGAAGTTTGTCGGCCCCGGTGGCACCGCGTACCTCCCTGACGTGTTGTATGTTCCTGACCTGGAAGTCAGTCTGCTCTCTGTCACCACCCTTGATGATCAGGGCATGGACTTCTCCTCCAGTCGTGACATTGCCTCCATCTCTCTGCGCTCTTCTGGCCATGTTGTTCTCCACGGCATCCACTGTGATCGGCTCTTTTGCGTGCCGCTGTCTCTCCCATCGTCTTCCGCTGCCTCTGCCTTTGTCCATGTGGCACCATCCCTGTCTCTTGCTCACACTGCACTCCTCCATCGCCGCCTGTGTCACCTTCACACTGCTGCCATCCAACGCCTTCTGCGCCTCCAGCCCGCAATCGGCCTTGATCCCGCCACCTTTGCTCCTCCCTGTTCTACCGATTGTCTTGACTGTGCCTCGGGCAAAATGCACCGCTCCCCTTTCTCCTCCTCCGAGTCCACCACCTCTCACCCTCTTGACCTCGTCCATGCTGATGTCATGGGTCCTCTCCCCCACACCTTCCTGGGTAGTCTGGGGCGCTATGTGCTTTGTCTCACTGATGACTTCTCCCGTTACCGTTGGGTTTTTTCCCTTCGTCACAAAAGTGACGTCACGGACGTCATTGAGGACTGGCTACCCCAGGCAGAACGTGCCTGTGTCCGTCCTCTGCGCGTGTTTTGCAGTGACCGTGGCGGTGAGTTTCTTGGCCCAACATCCCGTTTTCTTGAATCTCGTGGGGTCTGCCTTGAATGCACAGCTCCCTACACCCTACAACAAAACGGCGTCTCTGAACGCTGGAACCGCACGCTTGCTGATGGTGTCCGCTCTCTTCTTGCTGCGTCCAGTCTGTCTCCACTGTTCGCTTTTGAAGCCATGTCCTACATGACGTGGGTATGGAACAGGATCCCTCATGGTCCTCTCCCTCACATTGTCACCCCTTTTGAACGCTGGACAGGTCGTCGTGCTGACTTGCGCCTTGCACGTGTCTGGGG
>SZWC01012879.1:60602-71725 GCA_023375785.1 Penium margaritaceum | reverse complement strand
CCCCCCCCACCCAGGCTCAGCCCCTCTCTGTGCATTCCTCCCATACTCTACAACCTTCTCTCTCCCCCATTCCCCCCCTCTCTTCACCTTCCCCAACTCGTCCTGCGCCTTCCTCCCTCCTTCCCTTACCCGTAAGGCTCGCCAGGGGTCCCACCGCAACGTTCCCTTGCTGCTGAGGGCCCCTCGCCCCGCCTCCCCCTCCTCTTCCTCTCAAGCTCCCGCCGCCGCCTCCTCGCCGACCCCGCCCGCCCGCCGGCGAAGGGGCCATGGCTCCGCAACTGCCCTCCTCTCTCCGCAACTGCCCTCCTCTCTCCGCAACTGCCCTCCGCCCTCCGCCTCTTCTCGTTGCTCGGCTCTTATCCTTCCTCCCCCTCTTCTTCCTCTTCCTTTCTCGCTCTCCGTTGCTCCGCGCGTGCAGCTGCGCCGTCTGGCAGAGCGACGGCCTTGCCGGCTGGTTGACAGGCTGGCCGGCCAGTCGACCGGAGGACGTGGCAGGATGTGCGGCGGAGAGGCGCGCGGGTGCGAGGGGAGGGCGGGGGGTCCAAGGCCGCAGGTGGGAACGGGTGGATCTGGGTTGAAACCGTTGCGCTCACCCAAGCACAACGTCCGCGACGTTCCGTTCTGCCTTGCGTTGTGTGGGTGGTGGAGGACACAGATTGTCCGAAAGAGAGTGGGAGGATGAGCTGGGTGCAATGTTTTGGGGTTACACAGGCCTTGAACCGACGCCCTGTTACTGCTAGTGATTCTTGCATCACTTGGCGGGTTGCGAAGTGGCGAGGCTTTTCGAGTGTTTCTGCGAGCTCCGCCTGTATGCGCGAATCCGCCATACCTGGGGTGCTTTTGGCGGCGATTACGAAGTGATGAACCGCCGATTGACTAGCTAGGGACACCCACAAACTCCAATGTGGCAAGCCTCCACAAATAATGGGGAATCATTCCGTGAATCAAATTGCATGATCACAACGACTGCCCAGAATCAAGACGTGTTAACAAATGTGTTTAAGAAATAATTATTTAATGAAAATGGGCTGACATCTACGGTTTACGAGTGCCGATCTGAGAGAACGATTTAGCAGAGAGGGTTGGGTCCAACGGGAGCAGGGTCTGGCTACCCGGCGGATGCGACACGGTTAGGAAACGTGTCCCGTAAAATCAGGTCGTCAATCGCTACTAACTCGGAGTAAAGACCCCACGAAATCCAAAGGTCCTCAACGATTTTGCCGCCGATTCGAACAGGTGACCTCGAATGCGAGGAATGACTAAAGAATCAAGAAATATCGATAAATCGAGCGGGCAGCGGTTAACACCTTAATATCACTAGTAGTAACATGGCGTCGATTCTTGTCCATAGTAACACCAATTTTTTCGCTTCCTGTGACCAAATTGGGAATGGGCAAACTTGTCCGAGGCGATGACCTGGCCAGTCGCCATCGTACTCTACGACGATGTAGACATGAGAGTATGGCGAGCGCCTACTCTGACTTGTTCCCCATTGTAAATGGGACGGTCACCGAACACCACAAGATTACTCCGCCGGGAAATCGCGTCAGCGCCAGACTCCAACCTGACGTGAAACTTACCCCTCGTATGCCGCCCTAACGACAAACTTTTGAGGGCACGTGTATTTCGGAAACATAAAACTGAGAGTTAATATTCAAAAGAGGCCAGCACCGGTATTTAACCTTCGAGTACACAGGAAAAAACAGATCTTGCAATCGATCCATCGTCAAAGTTCAAGTCCAAGCGCCATCGATAAAGGGTAAACTACCACTTTCATATTTATGAAAACGAGGACGGCCAGAATAGCCTGGGCGTCAAAGCCTCCTGTCCAACTGTTCAGGTCGGCCTGTAACTTTGAAAATTTTGTCAACTTTGACTCTCTGGTCGATGAGGAATCAAATAGGCTCGAACGCTCACACCAGTTGGCGACATATCACCTCTCACAAGAACAGCGAGGAAACAAGGATTGTCCTGTCAATGTACGCATTAATTCCCTTATACCCACCTTTTTTAGCCTCGTGCTTCCCGAATACCCAGTAACGGGTCGAGTCTCCAACTCCCGCTCTGAAGTCGTCGTCGGAGTTCGCAAAATGGCGTTCTCCATCCGCGTCAGGGGTTTACCCCCTTCGAAACACTGAGGGGCAATCGTCATCAACGACCCACAGCAGGGAGACTCGAATATTTCGAGTCTCCCGAGGCCCATTTCCGTTTTTAACCAAACCCTTGGTTTTGGGACCCAAACCGGGGGTTTTTACCTCGAACTCGTGTGTTCGCACGAGTTATTCCGTTTGTTTTATGTCGAAGTTCGTCGTAAATGAACTTCAATTTACGTTTTGTCGTTCTGGCGCAAAATCGTCGCGTGCGAGGCACGTTCGCGATTTCGCGCCAGCCATTTGGACCTCACCCTCGCTCCTCCTATCCCTCGTCCTCTCTTGCTCGTTTGCAAGGAGGGCAAGGGGGGGCGAGGGCACGAGGCCACGAGGCCTCGCCCTCGAGGCCCTCGTTGCCCCTCAGCCGCGGATTGGGCTGTGGCCGCGATCGGCTGCTGGCGGCAGGCCGACCGATGGCCGGCCTGTCGCTTGGCCGGCCGCCGGCCGTCCAGCCTGCCGGCAGCGAGCAGGCCGGCGGCCAGCGAAGTGCTGGCCGCCGGCTAGCCCTCGCTGACGCGAGGGGTGGTGCGCAACCACCCCTCGCTTCAGCGAGGTGGGAGGCCGAACCGGCCCTCCCGCTACATTCCTCACCACTTATTATGAACCGTCCCGGTTCATGAACAACAAGTGGGATTGTCAGTCAGTGAGTCATCAAAATTGTGAAAGAAAATTAATAATTTCAATCACCAGCTAAACATGAACACGTGCATGATACTTATACCTAAGCTGCAGCTTGTAGGTCAGCACGGCTAGCGGCCTCCCCCCTTTACGCTGGAGCATCCGCGCGAAAGCCATGCTGGGCGTCCCCAACCTCCTATGGTCGCTGTCCATGAATGCTGCCCTGTGGGAATGTTGTTCACTTTTCCGCGTTCAGGTGGTACCTCCTGCCACGCGTCGATTTGTGCGAGCTGCAAGCTCGCTCCAGTACTCGTTGACCACCCCTGTGGGCAACCGAGATTCGGGCTCCCATGAATTATGTTCAGGTCCACAACCGGCCCAATGAATGAGGTACTCCCTGACAATGCGCGACCGAAGAGTACGCTCTCGCTGCTTGAGTAGGCNCACGGCTAGCGGCCTCCCCCCTTTAGGCTGGAGCGTCCGCGCGACAACCATGTTGGGCGTCCCCAACCTCCTATGGTCGCTGTCCATGAATGCTGCCCTGTGGGAATGTTGTTCACTTTTCCGCGTTCAGGTGGTACCTCCTGCCACGCGTCGATTTGTGCGAGCTGCAAGCTCGCTCCAGTACTCGTTGACCACCCCTGTGGGCAACCGAGATTCGGGCTCCCATGAATTATGTTCAGGTCCACAACCGGCCCAATGAATGAGGTACTCCCTGACAATGCGCGACCGAAGAGTACGCTCTCGCTGCTTGAGTAGGCGAAGGACCTCCTATTGGCCGTCGGAAGCCAGGACTGCTGGCGGTGGCTGAATGGTTCCTTGTGCCGTGTATGGAGCCAGCAGGCTCACATGGAACACGTCATGTATCTTCATACTCGACGGAAGTAGCGATCGGTATGCCACTGGCCCGATGCGTGCCACAATGGGAAACGACCCAATCCACTTCGGTAGAAGATTTCTTGCCCCTAGCGACTTCAGCCGAAGGTTTTTAGTGCTAAGCAGCACTTTGTCACCGATGTCAAATGAGACCTCCCGACGACCTTTGTCGGCATATGCCTTTTGTCACTACCGAGCTGCTTGAAGGTGTCCCTTCGCCTCCTGTAACAAGGAGTCGATGCGCTCGGCAAAGGCTTGAGCGAAAGGAACCTGCCCTCCTGTACTCCCACTCTTCACTAATGAAGACGATACCACTGGATGCCGACTACTGTTCAACACAAACGGTGTGAACTGTATGGACTCGTTCACCGAGTTGTTCACCGCAAACTCTGTCGGTGTTAGGAATTCGTCCCAATCATGCATGGCAGGGTCCATGTACATACGGAGCATCTGCTCTAGAGTGCGATTCATGCGCTCTGTTTGTCCGTCCATTTGAGGGTGAAATGTTGTCGACATTTGCGACTCACTGCCGAAGTATTCGTGCATCTTTTGCCAGAACTTACTAGCAAATTTTTGATCTCGATCGGAGATAATGCGTAATGGCAACCCGTGCTACTTTACGACACCCTCAAAGAAGAGACGAGCGGTCTCCTCTGCGTTCACGTCAGTGGTTGTAGGAATGAAATTTGTCATCTTCGTCAAAAGGTCCACAACCACTAGTATTGCATCGTGGCCATGGGCCGTGTCCGGAAGACGAGTAATGAAGTCCATGCTGACGCACTCCCATGGAGTCCCAGGAATGGGAAGCTACTGGAGGAGTCCAGCAGGCTTCTTGTTACTAGCCTTACTCCGAAGACATGGGTCGCATGTCATGCAATACTTCCGGACATCGACACTCCACCCAGGCCACCAATAGTGGTCGGAGAGTGCCTGTCCGTTCTTTCGGGGTCCCACGTGACCTGCGACCGACGGGTCGTGGAACTGGGAGATAACCTTTGCTCGAAGGTCTCCCGAGTTTGGCACAACAACTTGTTCTCCGTACCAGAAGATTCCTGTAGCCTCCACCAAGCCATACTTGTCCAAATTTCGAGAGTCTTGAAACCAAGAATCCACACAGTATCCCATCCGGATCCTGTTTACAAAACCGTTGCAATGGATAATCTCTCGTGGTGGTTGTCGCAGAGGTGCAGGGGGATCTGGTGGTTGTATGGTTGCTATTGCAATGGCCATAAAACACCCACTGACCTCGGTGGTTGCTTTAATTTCCACAGGCTGCAGGCTTAGTGGATCGGCCACATTGATGCGTCCTTGCCGATATTCCCATGTGAACGAGAATCGAGTCAGGTATTCGCTCCAACGCGCCTGTCGTCTTGACAGGTTCGGTTGCGTTTGGAAAAACACCAATGGATTATGGTCGGTCACGACCGTCACACCCCCTTCAGCACCCTCGAGGTAGCAATGCAACATCTTGAAAGTGTGTACTACCGCAAGGAGCTCTTGATCCCCAGTCGTGTACCGCGTTTCCGCGGGGATGAGCTTCCGGCTCTCATACGCAATTGGGTGACTGTTCTGCATGAGGACGGTTCCAAGTCCTACTACCGACGCATCACATCAAACCTCCCACGGTTGCGATGGATCTGGAAGAGCTAGGACGGGTGCCGTGGAGAGAAGCTCTTTGACCTTGAGAAAATTGTTCTCGCAATCAGATGTCCATTACCAACGCACGTCTTTTCGCATGAGCCTCGTTAGCGATGCTACCAGGGTCAAATACCCTTGTATAAACAGTCGAAAGTAGTTTGCAAGGTCGAGGAAAGACCGAATCTGCCCAACACTTTCGGGGCGTGGCCAGTCCACAACGGCTTGGACCTTTCGTGGGTCGACACGGATGCCGTCCTTGCAGACGATGTGTCCAAGGTATTCGAGCTCATCTTGTGCAAATTTACACTTGCTCACTTTCGCATAGAACTTCTGTTCCCAAAGGATTGCGAGAACTTCGTGCAGATATTCTATATGCTCTTCCATTGATTTGGAGAAAACCAGGATGTCATCCAGGTAAACCAAGACAAACTGTCCGAGTTGCTTGGCGAACGTTCGGTTCATTTCCCCTTGGAAGGTTGCCGGGGAATTTGTAAGCCCGAAACATAA
Organism: Penium margaritaceum; assembly: GCA_023375785.1. Taxonomy (NCBI): domain Eukaryota; kingdom Viridiplantae; phylum Streptophyta; class Zygnematophyceae; order Desmidiales; family Peniaceae; genus Penium; species Penium margaritaceum. Next base: position 65,936 of record SZWC01012879.1, on the reverse strand, counting down.
CACTCGGAACTGATAGTGTCCCATGTGCGTTAGAAACGCGGTTTTGGGCACATCATCTTCCGTGATGCGGATTTGATGGTACCCTTGAGACAACTCCAAGGATGAAAATACTTTTGCGCCTTGGATTTGGTCAAAAAGGTCCTCAATCCACTGTAAGGGGAATCAATTTTTCACCGTCAGCTTGTTCAACGCCCGAGAATCCACGCACATGCGTAAACCACCGTCCTTCTTGTTCACAAAAAGGATCAGCGCACCGTACGGTGAGCTACTGGGCTCGATCCACCCTTTTGCAAGGTACTCTTTGATCTGGCGTTCGGCCTCTCGCCTTTCTGCTGGGCTAAGGCGATACATGGGTCTGAACGGAGGAGTCGCCTCCGGTTGCAGCGGAATCGTGTAGCCCATGTGTCTTTCTGGTGGAAGCCCAGCCGGTGGGTCTTAGAATACATCCGAGAACTCCGCCAAAAGAGATCTGATCTCTTGTGGCGTGTCTTCCGTCACGTCGTCCTCTACTTTCTATAGCTGAGCCAAGAAGTATCGACAACCTTGTCGAATACGTCTCTTGACCTGCATTGCAGACAAGCTGGCATGGACTTTGAGTCGGGTCGGTGATAATTCCGTACTCGAAATCAACGTAAAGCGGCGTTGTCCTTTTTGGAGGATCAAACGCTTTGATTCAAAGCACATTAGAGCCTTGTTTTCACGGAGCCAGGGATCGCCTAGCACCACGTTAAATGGGTCAAGAAGGTTGAGTACCTTTAACGTGACACTCTGTGTGTACCCTTGAATACAAATCTTCGCTTTACAGGTACCGATCACGGGTACCGTACGGTTGTCACCGACGACAACTGCGCCATTCGATGGCTCGTACTTCAAGCCAACATGTCGGGTAAAGCCAAGGCTAACAAAAGAGTCATCGCCTCCAATGTCGACAAGTACATTCACAGGGGCACCAGCTAGGTGGCCTTTGCACTGCATCGTCATGTTACCTCCACTCTTCCGAGTGAACAGGCTCGACGATGGCAAGCCGAGTTTGTGATAAACACGGAATCTAGACGGCGGATGCCGCAACTCCCATGATTCACCTACTCGAGTCCACATCTTGTGGGCACGTGTGAATTCGGCCAGCACCTTCTAGTCTTTAAATTTCACTGGGTCAAAATCGTCGACTAAAGGTACTGCGAATGTAATTTAACTCATCGCTTTGAGGGTGTTTGCTTCAATCACTGTGTTGCACAAATCTTGCACAGTGGTTGGTGTCGCCACCACTAAGCAGGTTCGGTCATGCATCTCGTCTGGTGATGCAAGATTTAGTGGGCAATGTCGATCAGCAAGTGCAGAATGAGGTTCAATGAGAGGGGAGAAAACAACAGAGAAATTTGAACTCGTCAAAAACTCAAATTGTTTAACATCCTCGTCTGAAAACATGAACTCACACTCGTGATCCAGTTTTACCCCTGAGTGGTCCCCACTGACGTCACTCAGGGGTGGGGAAAACCCGCCCCACGGCCCTGTCCGTTACCACGGCCGGGCCCATTGCCGCGACCGCNTCAATCACTGTGTTACACAACTCTTGCACAGTGGTTGGTGTCGCCACCACTAAGCAGGTTCGGTCATGCATCTCGTCTGGTGATGCAAGATTTAGTGGGCAATGTCGATCAGCAAGTGCAGAATGAGGTTCAATGAGAGGGGAGAAAACAACAGAGAAATTTGAACTCGTCAAAAACTCAAATTGTTTAACATCCTCGTCTGAAAACATGAACTCACACTCGTGATCCAGTTTTACCCCTGAGTGGTCCCCACTGACGTCACTCAGGGGTGGAGAAAACCCGCCCCACGGCCCTCTTCGTTACTACGGCCGGGCCCATTGCCGCGGCCGCGACCCTGTCTACGGCCTTGTCCGCGGCCTCCTCCTGTACCATCCCAACAAGGTGCTGCTGCTGCAGCTAGCACCACGGCCTCTTGTCCACCACCAGCAGCCTTCAGGGCATTGAGCCCTAAAGTGGCCCGGCTCCATACAGTTGTGGCAGAGCCCTTCGCGAAAGGCTGCGTTGCGACGCTCACGCGCCGCCTGCAGCTCGTCATTCTCGCGGCTACGCTTGTTATTGGGACCCTTGTGTCCACCAGCCTTCTTGGCTGGAGGGTTTGTAGGCTGCTTGCCCTTGGCCCCGCCTCGCTGTCCAGCTGACCCACCAGCCCCTGCAGCGTCCACGCGCATGTCGCGACCTTGCTGTGCACGCGCGTTCAGCCGTGCATCATAGTAGTGTTTCGGGTTCACCGAATACACTTCGATCATGTAGTCGCTCAACGCCCTCCAGCTTGTCCAAGCTTGGCTAGTGGCTGTCGTGGTGGTCTTGTCCTTCAGCTTCTCGCTGGCGAGACCATAACGCAAGTACTCCAGCAGCATGCACTCCGGGTACTTGAACGTCTGAGTCCCATTGCCCTCGGTGAAGCTTTCGGCTTCCTGTACGAGTGCGGTGAACTCGCTCAAGTAGGATTCGAGTGAGCTGCCCAGCTGCCTGAAATCCTTGATCTTGTGGAAGGCGCGCTACGCCTCCTCACGTTGGGTGCACTTCTTGCGCATGATCGTGCAAAAGGCCTCCCACGGCATGGGCTGCCACTCGAGGTGCGGCTGCTGCACAGTCCACTCCTTGATCACGTACTTGAATAGTTTGTCTTCAAGCCGCGTCGTGGCAAGGTCGTCCCATTGGCTGAGTGGAGCTTTGTGGACACATAGAACGTGCTCCATGCGGTTCAGCCAGTCGGTCAGCTTCACGCCCTTCCGGAAGATCTCCACACTGTGGTGGAAGGACGTGTTCATGACCGACCCCGAAGTTGTGGAGGTAGGCAAGTCGTCGCTGCCACCGGAATTGGCATCCGCAGCTGCGGCACGCTATGCTTGCTGTTGCATCCGCACCTTGGTCACCCTCTGCAACGCCTTGTCGAGGTCGTTGCATCGACGGATTGCCTCATAGGCGGCCAGGCGCTGCAGCTGGTGATCACGGTCAAGGTCCGTGATGCTCTGCCCGACGTGGGCCAGTAGGTTGGCGAACGCGAACTTGAGCTCTGATGTCGTCAGAGCATCGGCGATAGCCTCCAGGGCCTCGCGTTGTCCGTGCACCCTTATCAACTGCAAGAGGGTACGGTTCGCAAACACGCCTCCAAGGAGTCCCACCTTTCGGAGGAGACTATCGTCGGCGACGACGCTCAAGTGGACGCTGCCCTGCCCCATTGTGGCCACATCATAGGAAGGGGGTCCGCCCCCATTCCTCCGAGTGGTGCCGTATCTCCACCGTCGGTGGTGATCTTCAGTCGGCCTACCGCCTCAGCAGCAAACTCCGCAAACCTACGACGGCCATTGCGAATTTCCTTTGCGGCGTCGTCGTCCGGCTCGTTCTCGCGGGAACTTCCCGTGTGACTGCTTTCAGCGTCCTTGCTGCTCTCGGCATTCTCGCTGCCGTCGGCAGCTTCAGGCGATGCGGCGGGCGCCTTTTCCTTCTCGAGCAATCGGCTCGAGTTTGCCACACGACGATGGCGATGGTCGCGATCCTCATCACCTTCACCATCGTCGGCGTCGTGCACTTCATCGGGGTCCTCCTCAGTAAGATCCTCCTCCATCGCGTCGTCCGTCGCATGGGGGTCTCCCATGTGCGCGTCGACATGCTCGTCGAGCACCTTTGCGGCCTCCGCATGCTTCTCGGTGTTGCCGAGGTTGGCGTCCGTTGCCTTAGGCGGCACGGTTGCCTTAGGCGGTACGGTTGCCTTAGGCGGCACGGTTGCCTTAGGCTGTACGGTTGCCTTTGGGTTGGCAACCGTGCTCGCGGCGGCGGCTCCCAAAACTTGGAGTCCGCCGAGGACGTGTGGTGAGAACGTCACCACCTTGCCCTTGTTGGTCTTAGACGGTCTGGCACTTGCCATCTCGTCGCTCGTGCAACTAGCACGTGAAGATCGTTGTGAGGATCACTTCACAACGTTAAGGAGGAATCGCCTCCCACAAACTCTTTGCTCTCACGATCGGTGAGACAATTATAAATTCAATTTCTATTTTCCTAGGCCGCCACGTCGGCACAAGTTCGTGCTTTTTGGAACTAGACTTCCTAAGCCGTGACTCACGGCGATTGGCAATGAGTAGTACCCAGGAAAACAGAAAATTACAAGACAATAGAATGAGGAGGAATGTGAGTGCCGCTCACAAAACAAGAGTAAACAGTGAGAAGAGGAATTCTAACAATTCCTAGCGAGTCTTCCACTCTCTCTTCCAACTTCTTGTCTTCCTCTTGTCTTCTTGTCTTCCTTGGTCTTCTCTTCACGCTCCTTGACGCCTCTCGCGTTCTTGGGCGGCGTCTCCCTTGAGCCGGCGGCGTTGGCGAGCCGTCAAAAATCTTCAAGGTGTCAACCTCCTTATTTTAAGGGTGCTCTCAGGCCGTGAGAGTCCCTCAGCTTGGGAAGGGGCGCTGTCCCAATTTTTGGATGTAGGAGGTTTGAAGGAGCCTTGAAAATGAGGAGGATTTTGTGGTTTTAGAGGTGGGAACTCCCCAACCCGCCCCACAAAAATCCTCCTAACCCCCTGGAAGTATGGAGAGGCTGGAAGGAAGTGGCTCCACCAAGTAGAACTTTTTTCCAGCTCTATAACGCACTTTACGGCGCTTCAATCTGTGAAGTATGGATGTCGTAGTCCCTTCTGGCGTTTCGGCTGCTGCTTGCAGCTGCCGGCGGCGTTTTATATGTGACGTAGCTGCCGTTTTCGTCGAACCCTTAGTCGCGAGGGTCGTCTGGCTCTGAGAACCACTGTAACGGGTCGAGTCTCTAGCTCCTGCTCTGAAGTCATCGTCGGAGTTTGCAGAATGGCGTTCTCAGTCCGTGTAAGGGGTTTACCCACTTCGCAAGACTGAGGGGAAATCGTCATCAACAACCCAGAGCAGGGAGACTCGAATATTTCGAGTCTCCGGAGGCCCATTTCCGTTTTTAACCAAACCCCTGGTTTTGGGACCCAAACCGGGGGTTTTTACCTCGAACTCGTGTCTTTGCACAAGTTATTCCGTTTGTTTTATGTCGAAGTTTGTCGTAAATGAACTTCGATTTATGTTTTTTCGTTCTGGCGCGAAATCGTCGCGTGCGAGGCACGCTGGCGATTTCGCGCCAGCTATTTCGACCTCACCCTCGCTCCCCCTATCCCTCGTCCTCTCTTACTCGTTTGCAAGGAGGGCGAGGGGAGGCGAGGGCACGAGGCCACGAGGCCTCGCCCTCGAGGCCCTCGTGGCCCCTCAGCCGCCGATCGGGCTGTGGCCGCGATCGGCGGCTGGCGGCTGGCCGACCGGTGGCCGGCCGGTCGCTTGG
>SZWC01012879.1:10295-28710 GCA_023375785.1 Penium margaritaceum | reverse complement strand
TACATTTCTAGTGTTTTTCTACCTTCGCGGGTCTCTCTTTCATACTATCCCCCCATCTCTCTCTCTCTCTCTCTCTCTCTCTCTCATTGTCTTTGTGTTTTTACGACTTACGCTCTGCTCAATAGTCCTCGAACTAGAAAAAAAACAGATCGGTACCAGTATCGGCATCGAGCTGGACGGCTGCTTGATACCGACGCCGATACCCTCAATAGCCGCGATACCGGCAGGAGGGCTCGATAACGGCGACGCTGGGACTTCGACGGGCTGGCTAGCGGCAGCGAGCCAGCCCGTCGACTCCCTGTTTGACTATTGGGTTGTCGACCGGACAAGGTCCGATCGACAGCTCGTCATTTTTTTTTGCGCTCTTCTCATGTCGACGGCGTTGACATGAGAAGAAACACACCCAAAACAAATTGACGTCGACGTGAAATCGGCGTCCATATTTGCCCTGCAAATATAGACGACGAGTCGGCGTCGAATTTCTTTTGTGTGGGAGAGATTTTACGAAAACAACTATGTCGCTCAATTGTTTTTCACATTGTAGCAAACTGAAGTGAACAGTGTGAACAGGACTGTTTGCTCGTTAACATAACAAACGAGCAAAAAAGTCCTTGAACGGTCCATTGATCCAGGGCCAATAGGCCCATTCGAGGGCTTTTTTGCTCGTTCGCGTTGCGAATGAGCACATAACGTGACCGTGGACATCCACGGTCACGTGATTGTGATGTACACGAAAGACCAGCTGCCAATGTCCGACGACAAAAAAAAAAGAATTCTTAAGTGGACAGAAATGATACCCCCAGTGTTTCATGTGCCGAAAACACGACTACTTGTCTGTAAAATTAGAGATAATAGAAAACTCGTCACATAATGGAACCATAAACATAGGATGAAAATAAAACATCCCGTGAAACCAATAAAAAATAAAAAAAATCATATTTCGGATACCCACAGTTGTTGAATTAATTCGTATGGAACCGGTGTAGCGTGAATTTCTTTGCATTAGTGGGTGCGGCATGCATGATCTCAGGCACTTAAAAAAAAGTGGGTACATGACACATTTTTTTGTGAAATGGCCAGGAGAAAATTCGGAGGCCCAAACAGTGGGTACAGCGGAATTAGGCTGTTATTGTTTCTCAACCTTCACAAGTCTCTCTCTCACACTCTCCCCCCCCTCCCATCTCTCTCTCACTCTCCTTGTGTTTTGATGACTTTTTCTATGCTTAAAAGGCCTCAAGCTAGGGAAAAAATGGGGGTGATCTCTTCGGCCTTGCTTCAATTTTTTGCGGTGTGCGATGCACCTTGCGACCGGCCACACGTATTTTTTTTATGCGCACAACCGTTGCACGGTGTGCACAGTTGAGAGACGCACAACAAAGACTGAGTATTAGTGGAAGATAAGTAGTAGGCATCATGTTGTCTTTTAGTGGGTGAAAGGTATTGTTTGTGGAGAAACAAAGGACAAAGTTAGTGTTGCACTTCCACTGATGTTTCTCAAATGGATTGTTGGATCTGACAGTTTATTATCATCCCAACACATTTTTTGCGAACTCCAAAGTGATAGAACACATCCTCTCTTCAAAAATATTTTCCAAACTAAGGTTCTTACGTAGAGCTCTCAAGAAACACTTGTAAAAATCATTGTCTCTTTATGATGTTTCTTTGTTATACATCATAGGATCGGAAGATCGAACGGCATATTACTAATTTGTTCGAACTGCTACGAGCTAGAAAACTAATGTGGTCGACCTCGTCGGCCCTGCTTCCGTTAGTCCAATGTTCAATCCATTGTGCTATTTTCCACGCTGACTGTTCCGCTTGTTCACGAAATGAACGAGCGAAACAGTCCTCGAATGAGTCAGTAGGCAGAGGGCCGATAGGCCCATTCGAGGGCTTATTTGCTTGTTCGCATTGCGAACGAGCACATGATGCGGTCGTGGAAAGCCACGGTCACGTGATTGTGATGTACACCAACAACCAGCGGCCAATGTCCGACAGCAAAAAAACAACAGAATAATTCCCTTTTACCCACCATTTGAGCATGGGCCTGCCCAAATACCCATTGTTTTACAAACTTACCATTATACCCCAAAAGTGTGAATAGCGACTAACCGTTAATGCCGTGTCCAATTTTGAGAAACGATGCACAAGGATCCCAGTAGTCTAGTTGCATTTCTCCGTAAGTGGGTAAAACATAGGGTTCAAGTCACATATACCCAGTTTTCAAAACTATATAGTTGATATGCCAATGTCGCACACAAAACAATGCATGTGAAAATGCCGCACAAAAAAGAACTCATATGACAATTTCGCACAAAAAATAACGCATATGACAATGTCGTACATAAAACAATGCATATGCCAATGTTCCACAGAAAATGCCTTAGGAACCCAAAAACGCTAAAAAAAGTCATGTTCCCACCACATACCATGTAGCATTATTGCATGTCATGATATTTGTCATTCACTATGTCTCAAACGAATGTACCAATGCACTTTTTCCCATGTCTATTCTACAACACATGTTTTGATTCAGCATGAAGAAAGGGGTGGGCGAATGGTTGATTTTGTTGCAGAGGCTGGCAGAGTGGTTACTTTTGTAACGCATGGTGGGAAGATGGTTGCTTTTCATCCGGACCACGGGCGGATCGTTACTTTTCTTCGGATTGACGGGCGGATTAGAGTCACGTTTTGCGTTTAATGGGTATCTGAGCTATTTCACCCTAAAACATATGTGTTTTTGCAACTTAAGACATTTGCTTATGTTTTTGTTTCTTTATGTGTAGAGGCGTCATTCTGTGTGAATGTATGGGAACCTCCTTCACTTCGTTTTGATATGGTCGACTTTTGCTGATAATTATGGCAGGGTTTTTTTTTTCAAAGTCTTTTCAGATGTCGTGTTTATAAAATACGACTTTGCATCGTCATTTTAGTCCATAGACAAATGCGTTGGAATATGGTCGTAAGATCGATATTTCTGCCACCAAATGGACGTTGGCAGAATCGGTCGCGCGAATGATACAAAGCACAAGTGGGGGGGGCGGGCAAGTAGGGTGGTGGAGAGGGGTGGGGGGGGGCCTCTCGCCCACGAAAGCGGAGGACAGGCCAGAAGCCATTCCTCGCCACGGCGAGGGCTCGTCCATGGCCAGCAACTCGCCAACAGCCAGCAGCTGCCCGCCGAGCAGCTCGCTGGCCGACGGCATGCAGCCCGTTGGCCGATGGCCAACAGTTCGCTGGCCGACGGCCAGTGATTACGAAGCCACAAATCAGCGACGTCACAAGGGCGAGACCGATGGCCTCGAACCCTCGCCCTCGTACCCTCCCTCATCATCGATTGTGAGCATGTACAAGGGGAGAAAGTGAGATATCACATGAGAGAGAGATGCGGGTGGGAGAGAGAAAGAAGCGAGGAGTGGGTTACAGCAAAATTTTTTGCAATGTTTACGTGACGGACCTGCCGCGAACAAAAGAAGGTATCGGAGTCATATAGTTAAACATGGGTACCGTGCACACGTTTTTTCATTTTTCCGGAAGGAGGAAAGAAGTGGGAAAAGCGTAAACCCCCGGACAAGTGGTAAATCCGGTCTACCGTCACCAGAAGGTGGGTAACATGCGCATAACATTTTCAAAAGGTGGGTAAAAAGGAATCGGCCCCAAAAGGCAAAGATTCTTAAAAGGATATAAACGATGCCCCTAGTGTTTTATGTTCCAAAAGTGCAACTACGTCAATAAGAACATAAGTGTTAGAAACTTGGTCACATGAAAGAACAACAAACATAGGATGAAATAAAATATCATGTGAAATCAATACAACAAAACTGATACTTTTGATACCCAGTTTTTCAAAATAATTACTCCATGACCGATGTATCATGAATTTGTTTGCAATAGTGGACACGACTGTTGCGCTCCAGATGTACACAAGTCCCTAATATTTTTGAGTGGGGATTATTATTATTACACGAACTACCCACCGTGCCGCAGGACCTCAATATTCACTCCGACGGTGGAGGGCAAACCGGCCAATTGCCCTTGTCTCCAGTGAATCCTCCCGATCCTTCTGACAACTTCGACCACTCTCGCAAATCTATGACAGAAATTTCACAATATTTCGGTCGACTTCTCGACACACCGAGACGAATATGGATTTATAAAGATGCATCTCGCATCTTTACTGTCGATTCTCAAAGCCCCCCGATTTCTCGGCGGACCTTCTCAAATCTGACCACTCACAATGCGAATCCACACGCGTCGCTTGACAATCGACCCAACGACCTCGACTATGTCTCATTCGTAACTCGACACTTGTATATACATGTTCGATCATTTTGACACTTGTCATGAAAGTACACTTAACCGCTAATTATAAATTGATCGTGTCCCAAATTTTAAACCGTGTTCTGCCTTACAACTTCTACCTGCTCACCATCTATGCTCCGTTCGGCATAACAGTTGGTATCAAAGCGCAATGGTGTTGGAGAGGCATCTGACTAATTTACCCATCCAGAAGACTGCCTTGCACAAGCCGTTAGTGCATCTTGCACATGCGACTACGACGTGAGGTGAGCGATTGCATCCGACGACCAGCAGCGTGTCTTTGGCGAAGAATTTTGTGATGCGACAGCTGGATCGACCCCTACGGCTTCAACAACCAATCCGGTCACGGACCCAACGGCGGTAAACCAGCCGCATCTATTGAAAGTCTCAATGAAGACAGCAGGAATGACAGTTGGCACAATACGACAGGTGCAGATCAACGAGGAATTGGTGAACCAAATCTCCGTGCTCGAGGGGATCAACAGCCATCTACTCCAACAACTCAACGCCGCGATGGAGGCTCTTTACAACACAAGCACACGTGAAGCAGTGCTCTTCAAGAGAAATTCCCAAATCTTGAGTGAACCCAAAATTTTTCCGGCCCCACAGGAGCCGTTCGATCCCGCAAACTCTACAAGACCGACAGTTCAGATGTGGCTGACGAGTTTGGGGGTGTACTTCACCGCTGCTGGGGTCAACGACGAAAAGAAAATGATTGACCTCACGGTCGCGCTTTTGCGTGGCACGGTGCTAAGTTGGTGGTCTGATCTAAAGGCCATCCAACGGCAGCATGAGACCGACGGAGCATCATCAACGGCCAATGGAGCCCGTCTCATATCGCCGACCGGGGCGTTCTACCCTTGGAGCATTTCAACCCATAATGGCAAGACGCACTGACGCCACCAACCGACTAGAACAAATTCTTGCGCGCGATGCTCGCACAATTCGGACAACCAAATGAAAACTCTGACGTACGGTACAAGCTCCAGCGTCTTCGTTAGTAGTCTAGCGAGGCAATGTACACACCGAGATTCTGCGAGATCATCACCAGAGTAGAAATCGCCCGTAAAGAACTCTGTTTTCACTACAACAACTGCCTCAAGCAAGATATCCGGTAATCACCATTTTTGGCATCCAAAACGACTTGCCACGGATGATCGCAACAGCAGACAGGATCGACAGGGCCGAGTATAATACTCGGATCCAAGAATCCTACGGCTGGCGACCTCCCAACCACAATTACCATGGAAACAGAAAAGGCCAGTCGGCGAACTCCTTGACTTTCATAGAAGTGGACGTTGTCGACCAACGAGGTATGCGCACCTGCTATAATTGTGAAAAAGTCGGGCACATCGCTCGTAATTGTTGGAGCAAGAAGTAGGCCAAGAAAGGGAGGAAGTCGTAGAAAAATTAGTCAGAAAATGGCAAAGGGCAGGAGTGAAAGGCGCAAATCGTCAATGAGGAGAGATTTGCGCTGAAAGATCACCCATATGAATAGCCTACATCACCGCAGAGGGTTTTTGAGATCGCAAAATTCAACGAGGGGTACAAGGACGAACAACTAGCGACAGTGCTAAAAGTCCAATCTCGAGGATGCAAGATTTGCAGAACGGTACCAGCACTATTGGATGGAGGAGCTTCTCACAGCTTCATAAGCAACGACATGGTTCGCAAGTTCGGTTTGGAAACCGAACCAGGGGTGTTTGAAGGAAAAACCGTCGACGGGGCTACATATACGGAGACTTCAAGAACCACTATGAATACAAGTGGGAGATCTACGGGATGCAAAGTTCTGGAGGTTCTGTCTAATGAGTGATCACAAAATCATTCGCGGGCGAGATTTCGTCTACCATTACAATCCGCAGGTCGACTGGACAAGCGGCCACGTCTACATGGATATCGACGGAGCCAAGCGACAACTTTCATGGATTGGACGTAAGACGACAACACAGATGGAAGCAATAGAGGAAGCCGCGGTAGCCGAAAAGTGACAACACGACAGCCGATATCACTCAATGTGGCCAAACAATACATGCGACGAGGAGCTCGTGCTTGGCTCATACATATCAAGCCAATGGAAGAAGCGGAAGTGGCAGCAGCTGACTCATCAGCCTCATCCGCACCATCGGCATCAATAAAGTTTGCGATGGTACCCGAAGAGTTCGCACCACTAATCCAAGAGTTTGTTAACGTCTTCCCCGAAGAAAACCCTACATCCTCAATGATACATTGACCATTGCATTGAACTGAAACCGGACAGCCAACCCACAGTTCGAGGGGCCTATTGGATGAGCGATCACGAGCTGACCGAGTTAAAGAAGCAGCTCGACGAGATGCCCGGTCAATGGTTCATGCGCCCATCTACGTCACCATATGTCACACCTGTACTGTTCCTCGAAAAAAATCGGCAAAATGTGAATGTGCGTGGACTACCGGGCGTTGAACGACGCTACCATCAGAAACCGCTACCCTCTTCCCCGAGTCGACGAACTTTTTGACCAACTCTGAGGGGCTCAAATTTTCAACAAAAATGACTTGCGCAATGGGTATCACCAGATACGTGTAGCAGATGCCGGCATCAAGAAGAAGGTGTTCCGAACTTGCTACGTGCATTTTGAGTTCACGATAATGTCGTTTGGACTTACAAATGCCCCAACGACATTCATGGCCGTAATGAACAACATCTTCTACCCATACCTCGACAATTTTGTCGTAGTGTACCTCGACGACATTCTAGTGTACAACCGCACCTTGGAGGAGCACAATGGACATCTTAAAAAAGTTCTCGAACTTTTACAAAGTGAGAAATTTTTCGGAAAACTCTCAAAGTACGACTTTGGTCACCGTTCGATCGAGTTTTTGGATCACGTCATCGACGGCGAACGGATCACCATGGATCTATAAAAAGTGGCAGCAGTCGCTGATTGGCCGACGTCGACCAACGTTCAAGACGTTCAAGTCTTCCTCGGCTTCTACAATTACTACCTGTGTTTTGTACGGGATAACTCCCGGGTGTCAGCGCCTCTCTCCGACCTCACTCGAAAAGAAAATGAGTGGCGGTGGGGAGACAGCAAACAAAAAGCGTTCACCACTTTACGCAACGCTCTCACCTCGACGCTAGCCCTACGAGTAGCCGATCCAAAGGTCAACTAAATCATGGCTATAGATACTTTAGACCAGGCCATTGGCGTATTCCTTACAAAAGACCATGGCAACAGCGAGCAACCGGTCGCATACATGTCTCAAAAACTGCGAGGAACGGAACTCAACTACGTCATACACGAGAAAGAAATATTGGCGGACGTACATGCATTTAAGACATGGAGGTGTTATCTGGAGTGCCGCCGATGCATTGTGCGCACCGACCACCATGCTTTGAAATATTTGAAGACGCAGCCAAACCTTAGTTGACGTCAAACCCGATGGATGGAGTTCCTTGCATCCGGGTTTACCCGGATGCAAGGAACTACGATATCAAGTACCGGCCAGGCAAAATGAACCATGCGGACACACTGAGCCGCCGACCAGAATTAATGGTTGAGACGGCGATGCTATAGCTGTAGCGAGACCCGTATCTCGAGCGGATGTTCACACGAGGCTACGACCAGTACGACAGATACGACAAGGCAAAATTCTGGTACGACGCACCCTATTGGCTATGGAGATTCACTCGCCAGGTGGTCGTTCCCCCGAACGATGAACTTTGCCGTATGATGCTTGAAGAATGCCACGACACATGACCAGGTGGACACTCCACAGAGGACAAGTCACTAAAGAAGCTTGCGAAAAACCATTGGTGGGACAAGATGAAACCCGACGTGGCCAACTTCTGCAAAACCTGCGACACATGTCAGGAACAAAAATCCCATCACACGAGGCCATCTGGACTTCTACAACAGCTCCCTATTCCGACAGAACCATGGGTGGACATCTCCATGGACTTCATCACACGATTACCGGTCACACCCGAGGGATATGACACAATCCTTGTGGTCGTCGAAAGGTTTTCGAAAATGTCCCACTTCATCCCGACAACGACCACCGTCACCGCTGAGGGAATAGCGCGATTGTTTCTAAACAACATCGTACAGCTACACGGCGTACCGAGAAACATCATGAGCGACAGAAACAGTCAAGGAGCCGACTCTTTGAAGCTGAAACCCCGATGGTTGGGACTGTTTGAGATCCAGCGCATGCAAAACCCCATGGTTGCGCGACTCAAACTCCTTGACACTATGCAAGTTCATCCGGTGTTCCATATCAGCAGACTCAAGCACTACCAAGACCCCAGAGAGAAGTTCCCTAGCAAGGATTTCCCTCCCCCTCCTCCCGTTCAAGTAAATGAGGACACAAAGTACGTCATCGAGGACATCCTCGACCATCGACGACAAGGCAAAACGACAGAATGTCTTGTCAATTGGCACGACTACGACGCCGAGCATAACAACTGGGGACCTTACAACAACCTCCGAGACGTCGATCGCCTCATCGACCGCTACTACTACTGTCACCGCGCCACATGTGCACGCGTGCCGAGACGTCGTTGCTAAAAGGGGGGGAAGTGTTATGTACCAGACGTACAAGAGTTCCTAATCTTTCCGAATGGGTATTTCTGTTATTACAAAAACAGCCCAGCGCGTCGCGGGACCTTGATATTCACTCCGACAGTCGCGGGCAAACCGGCCAACTGCCCTCGCCTCGAGTGAATCTTCTCGAACCTTCTGACAACTTTGACCACTCTATCGAATCTACAACACTAGTATCACGAACTTTTGGTCGACTTCTCCACGCACCGAGATGAATCTGGATTAATAAAGATGCATCTCGCATCTTCAGCGTCGATTCTTGAAGTCCCCCGATTTCTGGGTGGACCTTCTCGAATCCGAGCACTCACAACGCGAGACCGCACGCGTCGCTAGACAATGGACCCAACGACCCGGACTATGTGTCATTCGTAACTCGACACGTGTACATACATATATGTATATATATGTGTATGTATGTATGAATGTGTGTATGTGTGTATGTGTGTGTGTGTGTATACATATATATATATATGTTCAATCATTTCGAAAATTGTCATCAAAGTACACTTACTGCTAATTATAAATTATTCAAGTGTCTCAAATTCAAAATCATGTTCTGCCTTGCAACTTCTACCTGTTCACCATCTACGCTCTGTTCAGCATAACGACAGCATGCACAATTTCAGGCATTGCCGAAAAATTGGGTACATGGAGCATTTTGCTTGTGTAAAGTGAGTACTGTGTTCATTTTGTGAGAAAAATGGCCTTGCAAGAATTTGGGGGTCCAAATAGTAGGTATAGCGGAATTAGACAAGGTCAAAGTGGTAGTGTTCTTTTATTTCGTGAAAATTTAGTTATAGATTGACGGGACTAATAACCATGATACCCAATCCGTGAGGGGGTCAAGAACGCCCTGCCCTACGACTTAATAAATAAAACTGCCCTGCCCACTCGCATCACCATGCTCGATCAGTGGCATGCACCGCTGATCGAGCAAAACGAAGTGCGGTATGTCAGCTAGAAACCTAGGCAGCATGTTGGGGCAGCATGCGTTTTTGATGCAGCGTGCGGGCTTCCACGCTCGTTGCTTAAGTCTGCTGGCCCCTCAGTCGGCTGCTCTAGAGTCTACGTCTGGAAGCTCTGGGTTTGTTACTCACAAACGCGCGCGCCAGTGTTAGCGCCAGAAAGCAGCTGAAAACTGACAGTAACTGATTAGGAATGAAGAATGAGCAACAATGGGAGACCCCTCCAAGTTCTAGCTCCCTCCCACTAGTGTAGAACTTGTTACTCAGCTAACCAACCAATCAGAAAATAATGCTAGACCTATTTTCTGGCAGGCAGGTTTTTCTTGGTGAGCCCTGCTAGATGCCCGATAGCCCAAAACCCAGGCGTCGTCCGTTTTGCCAAAAAACATGACCATACCATAATACTGACGCTTCGAACGCAGTCGTGCGGTCAGAATCAACTATAAAACTAGCTACAAGAATTTATGGCTTCCTGAACCCAGGCAGAACCTACGACAATCAACGATGCCAAACAGGGCCAAACAGCAGGAGACATGGACCCTAGGCACCGCATGATGCTGTAGACGTAATGCCACAGCCAGACACAGCACTAGGTGCATGCAGACAGCATCTGCAGTGGCAGTGACCGCCGGCGGCCCGACCACCAAGGAGGCCTGCTGATGGAGCTGAGCGCATCGCCAGAGGGAGGAGGCTCCAGCGACGGGTGAGTGGACCTCAGCGTGTGTCGGCTCCACCGAGCGACACTCCAGCGGCGTCAAGTCTCGCCGACAGTCATCTGCATGCCGATGTACACAAGCCGGGAGGACACAACAGAGTACAATGAGAGATGCACGAAAACCAACACTCCCCAATGACTCACAGGCGTAGTGCACATGTGCGGACAGAGACATAGTCAACGACCAAACTGCCCCAGGCCAAGCAAAGACGCAAGCAGGGACAGATAGAGTCAATCACGGACGCATGCCGACTGAAATCACAGCCTTCTTGAACGAGGCGCGCTTCAGTGCCTTGGTCAAGAAGTCAGCCAACTGCCGTGCTGTCTCAACCCACACGATGTTGATGCTGCCGTCATGCAACAATGAACGCACATAGTGATACTCAACGTTGATGTACTTTGTGCGTGTGTGATGCACGCCGTCATTGTCGGCGATGACCATGGCACTCTCATTGTCACAGTGCAACGCGATGGATGCGACGGACTGACGCAACTCCGACAACAGACGATGCAACCACACACTCTCACACGCGCCTGAGCCAAGAGAAACGTACTCAACCTCAGCAGTGCTGCGTGCAACACACCCGTGCTTGCCACTGCGCCAGGACACAGCTGTGCCGCCAATCAGAAAGATCCAGCCTGTGCGACTCTTACCGTCCAGACTGCTAGCCTAGTCACTATCGGTGTAGCCCACCGCGACAACAGACGGCTGACGGCGGAGCATGAGACCTCGCCGAGGAGTCGAGAAAACATAGCACAATACTCGGATCACGGCGTCGTAGTGGAGGTGACGCGGCTCTTGAGAGAACTGGGCCAGGAGGTTGACGACAAACGCGATGTCTGGGCGCGTCGTCGTCGCCAGGAACATCAGTGACCCTATGACTCGCAGGTACGTGGTCACGTCAGCTGGCTCCACCACAACGGCTGGGGCAGGACTCTTCAGCTTCACCTGGCCATCGGGTGACATGGGTGAGGATGCGCTCGGCACGAGTGGCAGGTCCTCCACAAAGCGGGTGGACAGTGTCTGCACAAAGGCGGCCTGGTGGATGTGCAGGATGTCCTGGGAGCGATCATGCCCGAGCTCCATGCCCACGAAGACTCTGGTAGACCCAAGGTCCTTCATCTTGTAGGCGGCGTGCAGTAGGTCCTTGACATGCTGGATGACACTCGTGTTTGGCGATGCAATGAGCAGATCGTCGACGTAAACCAGAACAACGGTGAAAGTCTGACCTCGTGGACTGAAAAACAGTGCGGGGTCAGCGGTGCTGCGCTGGAGCTCGCCACGAAGGAGCGTGCTGCGGATTTCTTGGTTCCAGCACCGAGGCGACTGCTTCAGGCCATAGAGGGCCTTGCGCAGTTGCCAGACTCTCCCAGTGCCATCGTCGAAGCCTGGATACTGCACCATGTAGAGCTCCTCACCCTCCAGTGAACCATGGAGAAAAGCGTTACTCACATCCATGTGATGCAGCTCCCATCCATGCTGGGCGACCAGGCTGAAGAGTGCCCGGCTAGTGGAGAACTGGCCAACTGGGGCAAAGATCTGTTCGTAATCGACCCCAGGAATCTGGGCAAACCCCTTGGCTGTAAGGCGGGCCTTGTACTTGTCCAAGGACCCGTCGGGCTTCCACTTGCACCGAAAGACCCACTTGGCGCCGATGGCCTTCCGTCCTGGAGGAAGGTCAACGACGTCATACAAGTGCTGCTCTCGGATAGCGGTGAGTTCATCGGCGCAGGCAGCGTCCCACTGTGCAGCCTCAGGAGAGGCTCGTGCCTCGCGCAGGGTGTCTGGGTCCTTCGGGCGTACTATGGAGCGGACTGAGAGAGCGTGTGCATCTCGAGCCCCAGGTGGGATGCGCGTGAGTGCAGCCACAATAGCGTACCGATGCTCATGATGAAGCATGACGTAGCCCAGTGCGGAGCCCGGGTGAAAGTCTGCAATGATGGCCAAGATGGTCAAGCCGAGGGCCTTGGTGCTAGGATCCCTACTCACGACCGTGGGAGTGGAGGAGACACGTGGAGCCACGGGGGGTCGAGGCGCCACTGAGCACGGTGCGACGGTCTGTGCGCTCACCGACGGTCTGGGTCAGAGGCTGTCGCCTGGGCCATGCGTGTAGCGTGGCAGGGCAGGCTATGGCACTGAGTCCGCCAGGCCAATGGAGGCGGACGGGGTCGCTGGCACGGAGGGGCCCGCGGGTGCAACCGGCGCAATCGGCCCGGAGGGACCAGTGGACGCCATTGGGGCTACTAGCTCGGAGGGACCAGCGGACGTGACTGGGGCTGCTGGCCCGGAGGGACCAGCAGACGCGAGTGGGGCTGATGGCCCGGAGGGACCAACAGGCGCGACTGGGGCTGCTGGCACAGAGGGACCAGCGGACGCGACTGGGACGGCCGGCCCGAAGGGACCAGCGGACACGTCTGGGGTGGCCGGCCCGGAGGGACCAGCGGACACGATTGGGGGTGCCGCCCGGAGGGACCAGCGGACGCGACTGGGGCGGCCGCCCCGGAGGGACCAGCGAACGTGACTGGGGCTGCTGACCCGGAGAGATTAGCAGACACGACTGGGGATGCTGGTTCGGAGGGACCAGCGGACGCGACTGGGGGTGCCGACCCGGAGGGACCAGTGGACGTGACTGAGGTTGCTGGTCCGGAGGGACGAGCGGACACGACTAGGGGTGCTGACCCGGAGGGACCAACGAACGCGACTAGGGTTGCCGGCTCAGACGGACCAGTGGGCGCGACTGGGGCTGCCGGCTCAGAGGGACTGAGGGATGTGTCAGCCGGGAGCGGCAGGACGGAGGACGGACTCACCACTCCCCCACCCGACGGGATAGACACGGACGAGCCAGAGCAAATGAGGTCGTGAGGAAACAGGTCCTCGAAGAAGAGGGCATCCCGGGACTCAACGATGCAGTGCCGGGAGGGATTGCAGAAGCGCCAGGCCTTGGACTGACGAGAGACACCGAGGAAGGTGTAGGGACGTCCGCGGGGGGCGAGCTTGCCGCCCTGCTACGGGGCAAGCAGCCACACAATGGCCACGCAGTCCCAGACGCGAGCCGGACGGAGGTCGGCTTGCTGAACGCACCAATGCTGGTACGGTGTGGACTGGCGGGGAAGGAGACCGTGGGGAATCCGGTTCCAGACCTAGGTCATGTAGGCCATGGATTCAAAATAGAAGCCATCGGAGAGACCAGACTCGACTCGCATGGTGCGGACGGCGTCGGCCATGGTACGGTTCCACCGTTCGGAGACACCGTTATGGGCGGGCGTGTAAGGCGCGCACGTCTCATGGTGGATTCCGCGGGAGGCGAGAAAGGTCGTGGCTTCACCCATGTACTCACCACCGCAATCGGAGTGAAAGCGGCGGAGAGAGCAGCCACACTCGCGCTCCGCAAGGACAAGCCAGTCCTGGATGGCGTGGGCGACATCGCTCTTCTACTGAAGGTAGTCGACCCAGCGGTAGCGAGAATAGTCGTCAGTGAGGGTGAGGGCGTAGCGACCATGCTCGACGACGGACTCGGTGGGAAGAGGACCCATGACGTCCGAATGGACAAGGTCGAGGGGGGCGGACGCACGGGAGGAAGACAAGGGATACGTGGACCGGTAAGGGATACGTGGACCGGTGCATCTTCCCGTGAGCACAGTCAAATGCAATCAGTGGGGTACGGGAGGGGGAAAGTCACCGGGTCAAGGCCCTTGGTCGGCTGGGTGCGGAGCATGCTGTCTACGGCAGTAGAGTGGACGTGGCAGAGGCGGCGGTGCAAGAGGCGAGTGTGCTGAGGAGAAAGCATATTGGTGAAAAACACATGGCCTGTGGCGGCCGACGGGGAGGAGACCGAAGGAGAGGAGGAGAGGCGAGGTACATGCCACCGGTTTCCACGACCGGTGGCGTGCAATTCAACAAGACAAGACGGACACAACGAAACAGTGCCAACACCACGCAAGTGCACAACGTCCATGCTCATGCGGTCAAGGGCAGTGACGGACAGAAGGCTGAGCTCAAGACCAAGGACGAAGAGGACATCGGTCAGAAAGACGTCATCGGAGGGACCACGGGAACGAACGACGCCAACACCACGGACAGGCAACACCTAGCCAGAGCCTGTTCGGACACTGGAAACATCGCCTACAGGACCGAGAATACTAAAGGCCTCACGAGAGGCCGTCATGTGATGCGTGGCCCCGGAGTCGATGATCCAGGTCTCAGCAGGGTCCTGGACCGGGGTTGCTAGATCACTAACGGTCACATGGCAGCAAGCAAGGGACGCGGACACGGTGGAAGGAGGTGCGAACCGAGACTGCCAATCGCCAAGCCAAGCAACATCGTCCCGGGAAGGTGTAGCGGAGACCATGAGAGACGACGAGACAGATGAGGAAACGGGGCATGACCGTAGCTCAGTCTCAGTCATGCAGGGATGGACAGGAGAGCAGGAAGTGATGCAACTCGCACTTCCCTGGGGAGGAGGGCGAGGCAGGCCGAGCCGGAGTGTGATGAACTGCTCCAGCTGGCACTCACGGGAGGATGGCACGGGGGTGTAGACGGATTGCGGGGATAGCGCCAGAGCCCGGGTAGAAGGATGACTGTGCCGGCGCCGACGGTTGCGGCACTGGTGTTGGCGGGACGAGCGAAGCAACCGGAGTGGTGGAGCTGCTAGACGAGGCCAAGGTGTCTGAGGCGGCGACAGCTACGGCGGCAGAGGCGAGACGACACTTGCGTTGGCGATGGATGGTGGCGTTGACGCGTGCCTCATCCATCGATAGAGGGCACGTGTACCACCCGTGTCCGGGCTGGCCACAGTTGTGGCAGACCGAGACGCCACCAGTGGACCTGGTCGACGGCGGCTGCTGCTGCTGCTGACCCTTGCCTTTCTTGTTCCGACGCTTCTTCTTCCCCGACGATGATGAGGTAGCTACGACGGGGGAGGCGACGGCCATGGAGGCGACGGTACGAGAGGCGACGGCAAGGGAGGCGATGGCCTCCGTGCGCTGGAGTCGGGAATCCAGACGAGCTTCCTCAATCCGGAGGAAGAGCTCGTATGCCCAGGGCATGAGGGTGCCCTGGGCCACCATGGTGGAGAGGACGTCGTGAGGGTAGTGGACGAAGACATCCGCGTATGCGTTGGTGGTACCGCGCTTGATGGTGAGGAGTGCGGCCAGAGGGGATGGGGCAGAGGTCCCGAGGCGACGAAGGATGTCCTCCGCCCGCTGCCACTAGGAGGTGACCGTCTCGGTCTCCCCCATGTGCAGGGAGTTGAACTCCCGCAACATGCGGCTAGTCTCAGCCTCGCTGGACAGGCGATGGCGATGAGTGAGGATGTGCCGGTTGCATGGTCTGGGGTGGCGCCAACGGTGAAGTCGCCTAAGAAGGGCTCGAAGGTGAGGTGGGAAGCCGAAGGCGCGACAGGGACTAGAGCCCGGACGACACGACCAGCGTCATACAACTGGTCGGCCAGGGTGGCATTATACGGTAGGGTGTAGTATGCCCACAGGCCCTCACCTTGCGCCCAGATGCGGAAGCTGAGCTCCCAGCTCTGGAACAGCTCGCCGGCCTGAAGCGGCGGCGTAGGCGTCTCAATGTCCTTTTGCCTGCGGCCGGCACCCAAAGTGGGGCCAAGGACGGAGGTCACAGTCTGCCGCTGGCGCTGAATCTGCTGTTGCGCCAAGTATTGCGTGGCAGCAGACACAACTGAGCTGGCGTGCCCTGGAGGGGGGAAGGATGGCGGCGCACTAGGGACAGACTGAGAGACCAACGGTTGCAGTACCGCAAGCTGCTACGTCAGGGCGGCGAGCTATTGTTGAAGAGCAGCGAGGGGGTCAGGGTTGTCGCCAACGACGTTAGAGGGTTGCTGCCGCTGCTAGTCCTCCTGCTGCTGCTGCTACTGTTGCTGCTTCCGCTGTTGCTACTGCTCCTGCTGCTACTACTGACCATGTCGCTCTTGCTGTTCCTGCTGCTCCTGTTGCTGCTGTTGCTGCTGGAGCTGCTACTGCTACTGCTGCTCCTGCTGCTGCTACTGCCGCTATTGCTACTGCTGCTGCTGCTGCAGCCGCTACAAGAAAGGGGGGTGGGGGTCCCTCCAACAGAGGAGGACCCCTCCCCAATGGGGCTACCAGGCATGGTGTGATGCCCTTTTTGTTTGTTTTTCTTGTTGTGGTGCTGATGTCAGTAGTGACGTCTGCTAAGGGCGGTGGATGTCCTGCCCACCCTTAGGTTTACTTCCCCCTTCCCTTGCCCCTTTTTTGTATTTTTTTGTTGTGAGTTGATGACGTCAGCAGTGACGTCAGCAGCTGGATGCTGACGTCAGTAGTGGCGGTTATTGGGGCCGTTGCTGCAGTTGCTGCTGCTGTTGCTGTTGCTGGTGCAACAGCAGTAGCTACTGCTGCTCTTGCTACTGCTGTTGCTGCTGATGCTGTTGGTGCTGTTGTTGGTGCTGCTGCTGCTGCTGCTACTGCTACAACTGCTGCTGCTATTGCTGTTGCAGTTGCTGCCGCTACTACAGCTGCGGCTGCTGCTGCTGCTACTACGGCTGCAGTTGCAGCAGCAACTACTGCTGCTGTGGACTGCTTCGACTGCTGTGGTAGCTATAGCAGCAAACGCAGCTGCTGCAGCCGCGACAGTAGAGCTGGTGGGGTGGGGGGATTTTTCTTGTGTTTTTTCCTCTTTTCTCGTCTGTCACAGTGGGGAATTGCCCGCTACTAGCTGCAAGCAGCGGGCTGCTGCTCGCTGGCAGCGAGTTCTTGCTCGCAAGCAACGAGCAGCTGCTCGCTGGCAACAGCGGGTTGCTTCTCGCTGCTTGCTTGCTACGGGCAGCGAGCAGCAGTAGCCCCTGCTGGCAGCTGCTCGCTGCAGTTGCTACTGCAGTTGGCTGCTACTACGGCTCGCTGCTGCGGCTACTACAGCCTGTTGCTGCTAGTGAACGCTGTTGTAGCTGCTGCTTGCTGCCATTGCTACTCGCTGCTGCTGCAGGCTTCTGCTGTGGCGGGCTGCTCCTCCTACGGGCTGGTGCGAGCTGCTGCTTCTGCCTGCAGTAGCTGCTGCACGTTGCTACTGCTGGCTGTTGCTGCCACTGCTCGCTGCCGTTGCCTGCGGCTGCCGTTGTTGCAAACTGCTACTGATGCGTGCTGGTGCTAGTCACTACACCTGGGTGACGTTGCAACGTGCGTCGTCGCCCGCAGGTGTTGGACGCGGCCTGTCGCTCACCTCCTCGCGTCACGCGTGGGGATCAGTGCTGCCGAAAAAATTTCGGCAGCATTTCCCCTGGCCCAGTGGCCGTGGGAAAAAATCTTATGCTGCCACCAGGCGGGTCAATGCTATCAGAAAAAATCCGGCAGCATTTCCCCTCCACTGGCGCGTATGGGGGTCCGCTGGCGTTGTCTGGCACCTGTACGCCAGTCTTCTGCTGCTGCTCCTACGCTCTGGCTCTAATACCAAGCTAAACCCTAGGCATCAGGTTGGGGAAGCATGCGTTGTTGATGAAGCGTGCGGGCTTCCACGCTCGTTGCTTAAGTCTGTTGCCCCCTCAGTCAGCTGCTCTAGAGTCTAAGTCTGGAAGCTCTGGGTTTGTTACTCACAAACGCGCGTGCCATTGTTAGTGCCAGAAAGTAGCTGAAAATTGAAAGTAACTGATTAGGAATGAAGAATGAGCAACAATGGGAGACCCCTCCAAGTTCTAGCTCCCCCCCACTAGTGTAGAACTTGTTACTCAGCTAACCAGCCAATCAGAAAATAGTGCTAGACCTATTTTTTGGCAGGCAGGGTTTTCTCGGTGAGCCTTGTCAGACGCCCGACAGACCAAAACCCGGGCGTCGTCCGTTTTACCTGAAAACTGGACCATACA
>SZWC01012878.1:60996-74370 GCA_023375785.1 Penium margaritaceum | reverse complement strand
TCGGCACCCTCGATACATCTTCCCGTAAGCCACATGATGCGTCGCCGCAGCATGGACTCCTGCGGCAAGCCTTCTGCCTCTGCCCCCTCCAGTCCCATCCCCCTTATGACTGGGCAGGGCCGGACTCCACACACCTCTTCAAGCAACGACGCCAATACGACCCCTTCATGGCTGCCAGAGACCGTCCTCGACAGACGCCTGCGCCACTGGGACGCCGCCACCAACAGCGGCAACTCGCGCCGCGCCGGCGGCGCAGCAGGCGCCACGTCGCGGTTCCACAAACTCCTCTTTTCCCATTCCATCCCGGCCTCTCCCTCCCACTACTCTGCCGCTCGTTTTCTCTCCAGTGGCTGGATGGATGGCCAGTGCGGATCACCCGCGCCATCTTCCCCTTCACTTCCCTCTTCTGACTTCACCGTGATACCTTCGGCCTCCTCACTCTGTTCTCCCGGCTCCTCTTCCCTTGCGGCGTCTCCCCGTCAACCCCATCTAACCCGCAGGCTGTCCGCTTCCGAGCACCTCTTTAGCTCCACACCGTTCGACTCCACTCCCTCCGCTGGTACCGGATGCACAGCAGCAGCAGCAGCAGCAGCAGCGCAAGGCGTGGCGGCAGTGGCGGCAGCAGCGGCTCGTGCTACTAAGTGTTGCTGTGACGTCACCAACATCTTACACGACGAGGAACCAAGGCAGATGGATGACTCGGACATGTCTTTCGGCACCGGTGGCAACAACCGTAGAAGCAGAGTCATCAGCAGTAGCGGCAGAAGTGGCGGCGGCAGTGGCTGCGGCTGCAGCAGCGGCAGTAGCAGCAGGAGCAGAAGCAGCAGCAGCAGCAGCAGCACGAGCAGCCACTGCAAGAAGGGAGCTGTAGTGGGTGACAGCAACAGTGCGTGTCAACGTGGAGTCAGTCTCCTGAGCCGCGCCCCGGCCAAGCTGGTTTCGTTGGAGAACATTTTTGAATGGGCCGCCCAGACACGCATGAGCTCCGGGGCATAGTGCATTGTCCATTCACACGGAAACGTATGACGCCTTCTGTATCGCCCACTCCCCCCAAGTTCTTGGCACCGGACCTTCTACAGAGGATCAACCTGGTGGTGTGCTCTTGTTCATGGAGAGCAGGGATGGTAAACTGCGGTATTGAGTACCGCGGTACCAAAGTACCACGGTACGGGAGTACCACGGTACTCGTACCGCGGTATACAAACTTTTTGGCGGGTCAATACCGATACCGATACCGGTACTGCGTTACCAACGGTACCAGTGAAGTACCGCGGTAAAGCCCAGGCACACGGGTATCGAGTATCGGGTAATTACCTGACCGGACCCGCCAAGAACGTGTCGCGAGGAACCGTTCGCCAACAGCGACGCGGGGACGCCATCCGGATCCTCTCGGTTTGGCTGGCTGTCGACGATGCATTACTTTATTGTCAGTTGAACGTTGATGGTTTGCCACGCTTTGCTCTGCGAACTCGTTTGTTGGCAACATGGCACGGCGGTCGACGATGTGTACAGGCGTCGAACCAAAGGCCGCGTCAGTTCAATAACTTTTGGTGAATTGCAAAAGTAGGATAAGTCCGAAATCTGAAGCCCAGTTAAATATATTTGAAAGATCAATGAACCACTTCAGTCTGCAGGTGCAGTTTTTTGCACGTGAACGGAAACCTGGCATCAAACCCTAATCACCCTTCGAAAACACATTCATGAACATCACAAACTACGTTAACTCATTTTTCGGTTAAGACTAAGCAACTTCAAGCCAGTCCGCTGCAAGCAGGTTCGCCATCATATCATAGAAAATGATTGCGGTGGCACTCATTAGAGTACAAGGTTCATGTGCCATTATTGACGTGTAAGTTGTTCAGGGTACAGAGACACAGAGTAAGATTTGTTGTGTGTAAAAACTTGTATCAAACTCCAGGGTTTCTCATGCACTTTATTGCAACTTTATAATTGCGTCACCTTCTCTTGCCCACGTACCCTATAGATAGCCTAGCGTAGTCGGACAAACCAAACGTTCGTTTACTAGACAAATCTGTATGGTTTGAGGAGGACCGATTAAATTGCGAGACACTCAAGAAATTGTCACTCG
Source organism: Penium margaritaceum (assembly GCA_023375785.1). Lineage (NCBI taxonomy): Eukaryota > Viridiplantae > Streptophyta > Zygnematophyceae > Desmidiales > Peniaceae > Penium > Penium margaritaceum. Next base: position 72,281 of record SZWC01012878.1, on the reverse strand, counting down.
TCAGCATGTGTGCCGGTGACAAACGGACAATGATCTAAAAGACGGCAGCACAGGAGAGAGGAGGGTTTGGCGTTTGATTAGCAGCAAACGTTGAGAGCGTGGAATTTCCTGCATCTCCGATGAAACAAAAATTTAGTGAAAGTGACTTTGGCACGTTTTTTCAAAGTGGCGAAATCTTGGCGCCATGCAAAAACGAGGTTGAGACGGGTTGCATCCAGCAACGCGGGTTGCGACGCGAGACTGCCGAAACGCGGGTGGCTGTCAAAGGATTAACCGAACTCCTCGGTTACTTGGTTGCCGAACCTTAACCGCGGTATTCCAGTCGTACCGCGGTACATTCTGTACCGTCAATTGTAAAACTCATTTTTCGAGTGGGGAAATTGACTAATACTAAAATTCTAGCGCGAATTACGTAAAAATTCGTTGCAGATGTGTAGAACATGCTAGAAAACGGCGACTTCAAATACATCTTTGCGACTGTTGCTTTGAGTTTCAAAGTACCGCAGTACCAAACCGCGGTACGGTACCGCGGTACAGAAGAGGGGTACCCCTTGAGGTGAGTACCGATACCGTACCGGGTACCGCAAAAAGAATACCGGTACTGCGGTACTACGATACTACGGTACAAAACCGCGGTATACCGCGGTTCCAGTAGTACCGCTGCCATCCCTGATGGGGAGCTTTTCCGTCCATGGTTGTTATCAGCCACGGCCGCTTCCCTGTCGAGTTCGCTTGCTGTGCTTCCTTGTTGTGGAGCTGTGGTCGGAGTCAGCTCGCGCCAGCCAGCTTGTGCCAGCTTGTTAGCAGTGCTAGCAAGCACTCGCCATTCCAGAAGATTGATAGCAGTCTCTTTCACGGTCACTTGAAGCTGCAGCATGCCTGCTCTCCCCAGTAGCTTTTTTGAGCCAGTCTACTCTGGCGGCCAAGCCACTGGGTAGCTTGAGGCTGCAGCCTGCAGCTGCCGCTGCTGCCGGCCTTGCCAGAACCTTCTGGCAGTGTCTAGCTGAATTCATCATGTAAGGTGGCACTTCCAGTATGGGATCGTTTTTTGGCTTGCATGCCACTAAGGAAATGTCTTGTCACGAAATCCCTAGAGTGTTGTTTCAACGCCAGATTTTGTTTCAATCTGGGAGTTGAACTCCTCTCATGACCTCATGGTGCTTGAGCTGAGGGTTGCCAAATCCCCCCCCCTGCCCCCATTTGTCCAGATGATGTTGGCTCAGTTACCTGGAACCAGCATGGGACAGATAAAATGTAAGAGCAGGGACGGCCAATGAATGAAGAGATCATGCTGTTGTGCTCATATAGCTACCTTATTCAAAGACACTCTCCAGGAATATGAGGGACTACCCAGCCATCTAGCTGGGCAGTGTTTGCTGCTGAACTCTCCCGGGCATTGCAGCTACTTCTGCCAGAATGTAAGCAATCAGCCAGTACAGAGTTTTAGTGCTGAACTCTGATTTGGAACTGGAGTGCACGCCCACACGCCACTGCTATTTGACACATTCGTTCCAATCACATACCAGATGAGAAGCCTTTGCTCATAAGAGATCTTGACCAGGAGCAGCAACTTATGTGAACTACTTCTTACCACAGAGATTGACCAGATGCAACAACCCTGTCATGGGCATGAACGTGTCAGCTTTGGCCTTGTAATCAATGATGTTGGCGATGTCTTCTAGCCCTTCCTACTCATTCTCCTCACTCGGAAGTTTCTCAATCAACCCCCTGAGTTAATGAATTAATCCATGAATATCAGCCCATCTGCTTCCATCACACAGCAATTTCATGAGAAAACTTCTTTTCAATGTTCAAAACTGGAGGGTAGGCCAGTGGCCCATGAACTAGCAGGTGTGCCTGTGGCATAGAGCTGCACACTACTATCGGCTAACCATAATGCCCAATGGTAGCATTTTCACGACCTGGTTTCCTTGTGCATTGTAATGCTACGCCTACATTATGAGAACACACTAGAAAGTGAGTGTATCAAAAGAGTCCACTCTAGCATACCCGTGTCCCTTCTCTCTCCCTATCTATGCATATCTATATCTTCCATAATCTGAATGTTTTTTATGCTCTCTCCTTCTCTCTATATATCTCCCTCTCTCTCCCTCTCCCTCTCCCTCTCCCTCCCTCTCTCTCTCTCTCTCTCTCTCTCTCTCTCTCTCCCCCTCCCCCCTTTACCTCTCTCTCCATAATCTCACCTTCAGATTCATGTAGAAATTTCCTACCACTCGGAATCAGTAGTAACATCATATTTGGGATTTGATTTGCTCACATCAAGTTATTTTAGTAGAATAATGCTTTGTATAAAAGCAATATGATCTTTAACAGACCGCCTTGCCCTCGTGTTACTTCTGTGTTGAAGATGTGGTTTCTGGTGTGTCAAAAGTCATTTGCCTGAGTGGGCGTACTTGAACCAAGTTCTTGGACCAATCCAGAGAATTTCGTATAATCGCTTGGTCACGGAAGATGTCGGCTGTTCAAGAAGGTCCTGTCTGATTCGGCCCACGGCCACCGGTGGTCCCGTTGTATCTTTTCTGCTAGCACCCCTCCAGTGCGAGGCCCAGTGTATGTGAGCGAGTGTGTTCATAAAGAGTGTACAATTTCTGACCCTGGAGTTCCGAATGGTTCGCAATGTTCTTTCCATTCTGAATATACATGGTTTAAAATTCGAAACGACTCATGCAAGACTTAGGCCGCTGTTGATTTTGTCTTATCTGAGGCCAAGATGCATTATACGAGTTAAGATCACTGAAGTCCCATTTGAGGAAGTCTATTTCCTTTTGTCTGTTTGAGGTCTGTGCAAGATGCAAGGGATTAAAAGAAAATTGAAGTTCTGAGCTCAAAGTTCAAAGTCGACTTCCAATAGACTTCTATCAAAGAGTGAGAGAGAGCCTATCGATGACTTTTTCCAGGCTCAAACTGTCTATCTTTTCATATCAAAGAAATAACAACTCCATGTGGACACTTATCGTCACTTTTGAAGACCTTCACTTCTCTCCGACCTAAAATACTTTCTATCATTCCCTCTCACCTTGTTGTTTTCTGGTATGAAATGTAAATCAAGTCCCTTATTCAGTTGAGTCGTTGACGGGCAAGTAGAGCTCCAGCTATTTTGATCCTCAAAGGAACACACCCGATGGATTTTTTCATCCACTTACCAAACGGTCCCCACAAGTAAGAGCCCGGCGACGGACCACTATGTTACCTTTTTCCGAGTCAAAACCTGATTATCATGGTGGTTCAACAACTATTGCTTCGTTGTTTATCACACAAACATGAAGGGTTTGTGATGTCCATGTGTACCTTTGTTTATTTGTGTCTGCGGAAAGTCAGATTATAAGGTGCATTTGCATAACAATCGGAAATGTTTAAGATATTGTGGCTATACCAATTTTGTAGTGGCTGTTAAAGGTGGCCATGCACTTGGTGCGTGACAAGTGCACTTCACGACTCATTTTGAGTGCACTCGTCACATGCACTATTTCCATACATTGGAAGGCTTGTCTAAACCACCTTGCAAGGAATGCAGCGATGCATAGAGGGAGGTACTTCAGGCAAGCGGACGATCTTAATAGAGGATGCGAGGAATGCACTGTGTAGCATTAAAAAGAGATGCAATACAGATGGAATACAGACATGTAGGTTGGACATATCTATGTCCGAAAATTTAATTCTACCTGTAAGAAGCTACAAGAGTGTACAAAAAACGTTGAAACTGCACTAAGGTTGAACGTAAACACGTAAGATATACTTTCGTTTCTGGTTCATGAACACCTTTGACACTTAGATTGGTTTTAAACATATATAGAAACACACAATGTAGTAAAAGACATGGAGATTGGAGACGTGGAAATTTTTCCTGAATTGTATCTGAACAATAAAGTACAACATAGTGATAGAAAGAGAATGTTTGGCCACATAGGAAAAAAATCATTGTAGACTAGGACACATGAGACAAATTAGCGCACAACGTGCGCTCCTAATGTACTTCTATATGGTGACTGAGCGCACTCACCACGTACACTAGTCCTAGCACTGATGTCTCCCTAAAGATTTTTTTTTGCCATATAGGACAAGAGGCAGAATATGCTGGGACACATGAGACAAATATGTGATAGAGGTTGAAAATGTTAGTAAGCAAGACCAACGGCTCTGTTGGACTTGCTGAAAGTTAGTTCACATTATTTTGTACTTTTGTAAGTAGCAATAGCATGCGAAATAGGGAGGGAGGTTAAAGACAAGGTTTGAGGAGTCAACATATAGCAAATTACACTACAAAGTGAGACTTCTTTTAGAATGGAAATTATGCACCAAACAATTGCTTACCTGAACAACTCACAGTGCTACAGTTGCAAATTCTTGAGATCACAAGGCTTGAAAGGGGTAGAAGGAAGTCCAATCAACAATACTTCTACAAGTGCAACCAAGGGGTTGTAAACATCACAAATAATTACCAGATTTATAATATGGAGGTGGCTCTTACACTTCAATTAGCAACAACATGGTTCAAAAGTTGGGACTGAAAACTAAACCAGGGGTTTTTGAAGGGAGGAACTGTCGACTGACAAGTTTAGGTTCATGAAATTTATGAACCTCTCTAATTGCTAAGCACAAAATTTCTGAATGTAAGGGTTTGGAGGACTTGCCCAATGAACAACCATAAAATCATCATTAAGAATCGTATCCTGTACTAGCACAATCCACAAGTGGACTGGACCAGTAACACAGTCTACATCAATACTCATGGCAGAAAGCGACATCTACCTCAGATTGAGTGACCCACCATGCATCAACAGTGACATAAAGCAGTAGAAGCAAAAATAATAGAGAAAGTTGTATTTACCACACAGGGACAATGCAAGACACCGATTTTTCCTGACGTTGCCAAAAGGTACTTGCGACAAGGAGGTAACACGTCGCTCATCCACCTAGAACCCAAGAAAGAGGGCAAGATCATGACAGCTAGCGCAGAAGACCCAGCCTCATTGACCTTAGGACCAGCAACGTTTGTGGACATACCAGAGGAGTTTGAACTACTTATCAAGATTTTCTAAGTGGTCACTTTTGACGTTCTGTCTTCAGATTTACTTCATCATCACATTGTCAACCACCAAATCTACCTGAAGATAGGCAGCACACCGATTCTGAAGCAGGCCTATCAAATTAGCGACCACGAGATGACCGAGCTAAAATGACAACTCGACAAATTTTGGGGCAAAGATTTATTCGTTCAACCACCTTATCGTACATACACTAGTGTTCTAGTTCTTAAAACTTGTGAAAAAATTCCATACTGTGGACTACATAGAGTTGAATGACATCAACATTAAGATGTAGTGTATGGCAATGTATGGAAAGATACAACAATATAAAGCAATGTAAGATGATTTACGGCAATGTTCCAGGATGTATGTTGATGTACCACATTGTACTGCAATAAAAGGTTGAATAATGTTTTGGAAGTGTTGATAGAGCTATCACAAAGCATATCAATTTTTGGATACTCTTAGATCTAATACTTTCCAAATGCACAAGACTTCCAAAACTTTGGGTGCGGGTATTCCTGTCCTTACATTCATGTCTTAGCGCCCATCAACCTCCAATTTTAAACAACATTCGAACGAAGGTACTTCGGCCAAGTGCCTCAACTTTTGATGTTCTATTCGAAAAGGTCTTGACAGGTCTGAACACTTTCTATGAGTGGCGACAAAACTATCACAGAATGTACTGATGATCTAATCTGATTTGTTTAGTTTATTTTTCAATGGTGCTAGACATCTATAGAGAAGTGCCTAGACATTAATCAAACCCCCAACATCTCGGTAGAGTTTCTTGACGCAACCTCTCATGACATGACGTTGTATGCATTGCTCCACTCATGTTCCCAAAATCCAAAGTGTGCCTCATTCATGTCTTCTCTCTTTTATGTGCTTGAAAGTTCAAAAACATGCCATCAAAGTACACGAGCTATTGATTCTAAATTTTTCATGTGTTGCAATTTTCCCTATAGTCTTGTACTCTGCCATTTCTACTTGTGAACCACGTAATTTCTACTAGATGTAGCATTTGGTATCAGATCATAACAATACTAAAGAGGCAAATGAGAAATTCACTCGTATGATACAACTTCACACAAGTTATGAGCATATCTTCAACATCAAAATGATTGCAAGACTTACAATGACGATGGTGAAAGGATTGACCGCACCGGCCAATGTGTAACAGTAGCTTGAAAAAACTTTTTTAATGGAGGAACAAGAACAAGTGATTCACATTCTTCTTTCAGGGAAGCATGACAGCAAAACCGGCATGCTTTGTGGAAAAGTATGCAACAGCAACAACTCTGTTGGTCAGGTCAGTGATGGACCCCTTGGCCTAGATGATCCCCTTGTCTTAGTCGTTGTCCATCGGGATGAAAACTGACATGATGAGATGAGGCACTTGCCAGCAATCTTGTATTAAAGATGCCCAGCTCTAGACTGAACCTCAAATTTGACCGGCACTCTCGAAGACATTTGATCCCTTGAGTTCTAAGGGAGAGATGGTTTGCATGTAGCTATACAGTTTCGAGGTGTAATTTACGGCTGCTTGGGTCAAAAAAGAAAATCAAAAGAGAATTTTTCCTCACAGTCGTACTTTTGCGTGGCACAACATTGAGTTAGTGGTCTGATTTAAAGGACATCCAATGGTAGTAGGGGACCAGACGAGCCCGTTCAGTGGCTTATGCAACCACTCTCATATTGTGAAGCGCAAGCTTTCTACCTCTCAAGTGGATCAATCTAACATGACAAGATTCACTACTCCCCTAAAAAAACAACTTCGCGTGCACCATTTGCGAATGCTTTGGAAAGCTGAATAAGGATTTCAACACACAAAACAAGGTATTATGGTTATTTCAACAGTCAAACATGGAAGAGTACACGTGATATTTTTTCCAAAACATCACCAAAGCTGACATCATACCCGATCATCCTTGTAAAAGCATTGAGTTGAGTTGAGAGGATAACAAACAAGAAGTGTGCTATTAAAAAACGCATCTTACGATCGGCAAATCCAAGTGTAAACTATATCGTGGCCATTGACATGTGCAATCAAGCAACTGAAACCATTTTCCTCTGACCAAGTTACAATGGAGGCTAACAGGCCTCGTACATGTCCAGAGCCTCTGGTCGTTTTATGGATCGGATTTGAACCACACGGTGTACCAAAAAGGAAAATTGGCAGCCACTAACATGTTCAAGATGTGGTGGTTCTACCTAGAATGCTAAGATGTGTTGTCCACACAAAAAAATCAAAGGATGAATTTCATCCATCGAAAACTCGATGGATGAAATTTCTTGAGCCCAATTTCGACTGTGACATTGAGTATCGATCTGAAAAACAGAACAAACCCTAGGGTTCACTTCAATGGTCACCACTACCCAAAGAAGCATGGTCATACATTGCCGTGAACTTTGTGATGGATTTTCTTGTTGAACTTGAAGGGTTTAACAAAATTATTGTTGTGGTCGACCGGCTCTAGAAGATATTGCACTTCAACTTTATAACAAAAATGGCCAATGCTAGGAGAACTACACAGTTGTTCCTCAACCTTATCATTCGACCACATGGCGTCTCCTCCTCCATCACAAGTGACAGAGATGGACGGTCTACCAACAACTTCTAGAAGGGTCTGATGACCCATTAAGGGAATTGGATCCAGGTATTGATACCCCTCCATCCTCAGAGTGACGGACAGACTCAATGGGCCAGTTAGACGCATAAACAATCACTTTGAAATCTTTGCAAGCCACATGGCACTGACTGGGTGGTCAAGCTGTTAGCCGCCGAGTCTACATAAATCTCCGTAAAACCTCCAAAACCACGTGTAGAACTTCTTTTGATTAGTTTGTAGGAAATTACTTGCAACTCCTTGTCTCTACAAATTTTAAACAACATACCCACATACAACATCCAACGACCAAATTTCTCAAGCATCTACGGTGAGAATCTTCAAACTCGTTCAAATACTCAAGCGGTAATGAAACGAGCAACCGACAACTATCAGATGGGAACCATCTGTGCCTGCATCCTATTTAGCTTGGCAAATGTCAATTTACAAAAACAGGATTGCCCATAGCTCAGATTCTAAGTGATGGGGGCCATTCTCGATCAAAGAGATATGGACACCTGTCATTGCCAAGCTCCACCTCCTTGTAGCATGGAACATGTTGTTCCACATCAGCCATCTCATAGCGTGACCAAAACACGCACTTCCTTTGCAGAGATGTACCTCCACCACAAGTTGTGGAAGTAGGTGAGGAAAAATAGTATGAAATTCAAAGAAAACCTAGACACTGATGACACAACAAAGTGAGAGTATATCAAAAAGTGGCAAAGTTACCACTCTTTGCATAGTAGCTAGAAGCCGTATGATAAGCTACAGGATGGCAATTACCAGGTCGATAACTATTTGAGCCCACATCAACCTATGTCTCGCAATGCTCTGAGATGTCGAAATTAAAAGGGGAGGAAGTGTTATGTCCGTAACGTACACAAGTCCCTTAACTCCAAACGTAAGTATCTTTGCCCTTGCTTTTATAGGAGACCTTGCATTGACCCTTAGATTTTCACGCCATTCGGTCAAGAGCATTTTGGCCAGCTGCCCTGACCTCTATTTGTCATTTCAAAAAGCTCTGATATGTTCCTGATGTGTCAAAAGAATTATCGCGAACTATATCAATATTTTTATATGATCAACTTGACATCTCGATGGTGCTAGACTTTTATGATGGCACGTTTAGATATTCTTGAACCCCCTCCCAAATCTTGGTGGAGTTTCTTGAATTATCCTCTCACGACGTACCGTCGCACACGACGCTTGACTCAAGCGCACTAGACCCGAAGTATGACTCATTCTTTTTTCTTGCTCTTGTCTATGTGCTTGACATTGCACTTGATGCTTATTCTGAATTGCTGAAGTGTTCCATTTTCCCCGATCATCTTTTCCTCTACATCTTCTACTTGTGAACCACTTGCATTTTACAGCACATAACATTGTTAACTTCTCCATGGTGCTAGGCTTCTATAGAGAATTACCTTGATATTTCCAGATCCCCCCAACGTCTCGACAGAGTTTCTCAAAGCAGCCTCTCAAAATTAAACTCCACATGGGCCTCTTGGCTCGAGCATTGGAGACGCCAATTATGCCCCATTCTTGATTCCCCTATAATATGCTTTTGCTCCACAGCTCCGACACTTGTCATCGTACACTAACTGCTGGTTCCAAAATGATCAAGTGTCCTGATTTGAGGAATCGATTTTGCCCAACAATTTTGACCTGTGAACCACAAACGTTTAACCCGTCGTAGAAATGTGTTCTGCTCAGCCTAAGAGTTAGCACATTCTGCTACAAAAGTCTTCGAGGTCATGACTATGTTTCTCTCGCCAAAAAGAAAAAACGTTAGACAATTTTTATGAACTTGGTTGAAACTACATGCTCATCTATCTATTTTGATAGATTTTTGTTAATCTGGTAGTTTGACATATTTGTATGCTCACTGGTCTTGAAGGCTTATCTGCAAAATATACAGTCTTGGTTCTCTTCTCCAGAACTTGGCCGACCTGCCCTTCCCCGTCTACGGCCCGGAACTGACGCCATGTTACTGCCACTCATTCTAGGTGTTAAACCATTTCCCGCTCGATGTATCAATGAATCATGATTCTCAATCGATTCCCCGCCTTGGAGGTCACCTGTTTGAATCGGCAATGATATCAACGAGGGCTCCCGGATTTCGCGGGGTTTGAACACCGCGTAATCAGTGTTGGTCGTCCAGATTTTGCGGGACGACATCGCGAGCCGAACATCCGATGCGTTAGTGTGATTTGGATAGTCATTTTTTATGTTAAAATCTATGGCAAATTTATTCTGTTGCATAGGTGCTCGTGGACCGTAGATTAGGTTCCGCTTTTAGTTAGATATGAAATCACTGGAAAATTCTAGAATACGTCTTGGTTCTGGGCATTCGTTGTGATTGTTCACTTTGATTCACGGAATGATTCTCCAACGTTTGTGGAGGCAGGCCACGTAGGCCTTTTTGGGGTTTTGACGGCTAGTTAACCGGCGGTTAATAACTGGATAATCGCCGCCGAATGCAGCCGTGGAATGGCGGTTTCGTGCACTTGGGCGAGAGCTCGCAGTATCGATCGCAACTACTCGTCACTTCGCAACCCGCCAATCGTTGTCCGAATCGAGGGCTTTTCATCTACGGTCCGCGGCTTTGACCATTTTTTTCAGTCGTGGCCCGCGGCTCGGCCCGACGAGTCAGATTCGTCCACATACACCACCAGTCAGAGCCTCACCTCGCGTTCTGCGCGTCGAGGTCATCGTCAACGATGCCCATACGGTGCTGCGGCTGTAGCACCCCTAGTCACACCCATGACAGGTCGGGACACTTTGAAGAAACATTTCAGAAACTGCGAATGTCTGGAGTCATCATCAAATTGTAATCAACATTGATACATGTAATCCTTTAGGGAAAAGGTAAGTTTTTTATTTGAATATTTATCTGAACCCCGATATTATGTATGCATATGTTATATCTGCGACTGTTTTTCAAAAGGATTTTTTTTACATCAATAGCCATACAAACATCTATAACTACATGTATTTCAATATTTAAATCATTTCATACATGTATATGGATCTACATATATCTCTAAATTGATAAAATTACTTATAAATATATGGAAATCAATAAATCACATTTATCCTAAATTTCTATTTATTTTTTAATATCTATATCCACATGTAAATATATATATTTATATCAACGTCCATATATATATCTATGTCTATTTCGTTTTCTATTTCTATTTCTATATATCTATATCTATATCCATATCTATTTATACATCGAAATATATGTAGATATATGTATCTAAAAAGATATTTATATCTTCATCTATATCTACATCATATGGAGATCTAGTTCTATATCTATATCTGTATCTATATCTCTCTATATATGTTTATCTGTACCTGTATCTATATCTATATCTATATCTACATCTATATCTATATATATATGTATCTATATATGTATATGTATATCTATAACTACATATATATATCTATATATGTATATATATATATCTATATCTATATCTATATCTATATCTACATCTATATCTATAATCTATATCTATATCTATATCTATATCTATATCTATATCTATATCTATATCTGTATCTATATCTATATCTTTTTTTATATCTCTTCATACGTGTACCTATATCT
>SZWC01012878.1:47438-58958 GCA_023375785.1 Penium margaritaceum | reverse complement strand
ATATCTATATCTATATCTATATCTATATCTATATCTATATCTATATCTATATCTATATCTATATCTATATCTATATCTATATCTATATCTATATCTATATCTGTATCTATATCTATATCTTTTTTTATATCTCTTCATACGTGTACCTATATCTATTTGTATCTAATAATATTTCTTTATGAAGTCATTTAAGCTAAAGAAAATGACCCTTCCTTCTTTAGTGCAAAGGTCATCATCACCTTCCACCGCTTTGTGAAGCCAACCCGTCCACCTCCCCCTCCCCCGATTACCCCCCTCCTCCAGTCACTCGCCTTCTTCAGAGGCCACCGCGTGGTGATCCATGAAAACAATGACAAACATACCCACGCATAAGTATGAGGGACTCTTATACGTTGGGTTCAAACAAAATGCCACTTGTTTGCTAGATATTTAGTGACGTGCTATATGCCTCTTGTGGCATGTTTTCGTCACAAAAAAAGCCGTGGCTTATGATTATTCAAAATCGGAAAGCGTGATAATGTAAGCCATAGAAACAGAAATCTTGTCATATAGGCATCTAGTTGATGAACTGGGAGCGCCGGAAATTACCTCTCTTATATCATGGGGTATCTCGGAAATCTCCCGTAATCTTGCTTGGACGAAGGGCCACGACCCGTTAAAAATGTGATTTTGCGTGGACGCCTCGAGAACGTGACCCTTGCGGCGCCACGAATTCAGGCCGCTCGCGGAAAAGGGTCACGACTAAAAAAAAACGGCCGAACCGCGGGCCGTAAATGCAAAGACCTCTGTCCAAATCACTAGCAGTAACAGGACGTCGGTTCAGGCCCTACAGCAGCAATCCTGGTGCGGTACACCGCCAAGCCTGTGGACCGCTTGGTGTGCTGCTTTCGATGTGTAGGTGTCCACATGCAGCTTCATCGCTCCGCAGGGGGGTCATCGCTCAGCCGCTCTCTCAGCCACTCTCTGCCGCTCACACCTTTCTGTCGGTGCAATGCTGCAATGAACGGAAACCTCTATCACCCAGCTGGCAATCAACATGGCGGCCCCGACAATCACGGTAGCCAGCTCAACACCTTCTCTACCAAAGAAGCTGTCAAAACCGCTGATTATGGAGACCAATCACCGGAGTCCCCTGAAAACGGCTTCAAACACATCCCACAGGCTCCACAAGAGAGAGACCCATCATCGAAGCAAGCCATGGGGGCCTGCACATCATCTGTTTCTGATCATGGGGCTCTTTGCGCAGATCCAGCTTTTGGTCCCCACTCAATATTATGTGGACTCAAAGATCTCTAGGCATGCATCATCGGAAGTTTGGCTCTCAATCAGCCATGGACAAGTTTCATCGCTCTGTGGCTTTCAAACAAATTCTTATCAACCACACCTGTCGATTTTGTGTGTTTTTCATCGGCGTCCAACCCTCGTCTTTTTCTTCAGACAAGATTCATTTTCAGAGCTATCATGCGGATCTCAGGTTTCATCAAGTCCTCCAAAAAGTGGGTTGTGTTTTAAAAAAGGAAAACCCGGAGGCGCCTGTTTTCCCGGCTCTACCGTCTCCCGGGGTTTACCCCGGTGTTGTCACCTAGGCCTTTTGCGAGGCCAGCGTCAATTTTTTTAAGTCTTGGACCTCAACATGTTTGTCATTTGTGGCCCCCACGGCCTACCCTTCCGCCTCAGCTTAGTAACTCTCAGCTCCTCGTCGTTTTTCAACCATGGCTACTGGTACGTCAATTTCTCTGTTTCTTCCTGGATCTACGAGATTTTGGCTGGCTTCTCTCTCTCAGCCCTTTGGAACCTGTCTGTCATATTGTACTTGCCCCGTATGTCAATACGGATGGCAAAACTACCCCAACAACTACCCCTTCGGTCCCATATGTGTGTATGGTAGACATTTCTATCTCCTCCATGCCAACAGGCTCCTCTACACATTACTGCACTTTTTTGCTAAACCGTTGCTCTCCTCATCCAGCTTGGCTACCGAAAAAATGGCTAACCTAATTTCTTGTCCCTCTACTCCCAGGTCCATCTAACATGGAAGGAGTACATGAAGCGAAAGAACTCCAAATGAATGATGGGCTCTCCCAGACTGCCGACGCCACTGCCAACCATGCGCACGCTGCTGGAGGTAAACCAACTGCTCATGTTTCAAGTCACAAGTCCAAATCCAAGCGAAATTTGTCTCAAGCTCCATATCCAATGTATCCGGAGGAAAGTCGGTTTCACACTGTATCCCTGGCTGCTTGGTATTTCCCTGACATACACTCATTCATATGTTTCATCCCTTCAGGTGGAGCTGTAAACTCTGCCAGAACATTGGGTACAGTCTTACTTCAGAAACCTCCTGCCACCTCCTTCGTTCGGGTCGTTCAACAGAGCTCCCCCCTCATGGGTCCGACTACCACGCAACACCGTGATTCCTCTGGCTCAGCCTCCAACAGCCTATTGGATGATTATGGAGACAACAACCCTCATGCTGATCCGCTAGCCGCGTCAAACAACTCGGTACGTGCTTCTGCACAGTCTCCCCCATCTGCTGATGAGGAGGCTACTCGTCGTCTCCTCTTGGCTCGCAACACAGTTCTGTGCACAGCAGTGAACCACCAAGCCAGCATCAACTTTGAAGGTTGTGTAAAGAAGTTGCATCATCTTCTTTACCTCATCTTTCCTAACACGACTGCCAATCTGGGGGAGTGCATAGCCATGTCCTTCCTGGAGATGCTGAATCGCAGTCACCCCGGCAGGGTCCCCGCCACTACCTTGACCACTGCAAAGATTTTTGCCTCTGAAACGGTTTTCCGGGGAAAAACCCCGATGGCTAAGTATGCTTTCCCAGTGGTGGACTACGACGGCACAATTCCCGGATTGGCTGTCACGCACTCCCCGTACATCTTTCAAGCAGCAGGTCTGTCCTTGAAAATAAATATTCCTTCTTTCTTTTCTATTTTACTCTCTGTATTTACTGACTCGTGGTTTCACCTTTCAGTGCATGAACCAAGGATCGAGGTTTTTGTTACCAAAATCACGTCCCCTGAGTATGAGGCTCATAAGTTGTGCCACCCCAAGGACCGGACTTTTTCTCTACGTAATGCTCCAGGATACTTTGCCTTTGAATACGTCATTCATTTCTTAACAGCCTACATACTTGAAGGACGGAGCAAGCCGTACATGGCAGGTGTCAAACACCTTCACTGCTTTGTTCAGCCCATCACGGGTATCCCCATCCCTCATCTGGATGACCGAGACTTTCTGGAAGTGATTCCGGTTTTCACACTCCCCGGGAGCTCACAGCAGATCATTCTGAACTTTTCTGGCCTGATCTGCAACTTCTACAACAATAACCACTACTTTGAATATCACAACCTGTTGCTTGTCACTCGCTCGCACCCGCTGAACAACGTCCGCATGATTGCTGAAAAGAACAATCATTGCGATAGGGCTCATTCTATCATCCCCTCAAAGTGTATATGTGCACCATTAATCTCTCTCTGCCTAAACCGCAGATCGTCAGATCGGGAAATCTGCTTTCTCCACGCTGTGGCGCACGGACAAGGGCATCATCTTCTCGAACGCTGGGAGAAAAGTCGAACTCCACGTCTGCAACTATCTTGCCTGTGGTGGCTGCACGGGCCTGTCTCTCGTTGGTCTGCTCGAACACATCAGCACCCCGACCCAAGAGAACGCTCGCTTGGCATACAAAGCAAACCCCACACAGGAACTGCTGATTGTGAATGTGAACAACGACCTCGAGGTCCTCAAGCGCAAGTTCAATCTGTGAAGCTCTCAGGGTCAGCAACCCACACTGTGCCTGGGGAATATGTTACTGATTGTACTATGTCTCTCGTTTCTACCACTAACAACATCTATTCTCAACTGTCACCTTTCTCTCCCCCCTGCAGGTCTGCCCCGCACTGTGATCAGAGCTCCCACAGCAACTCTGCATCAAGTATCGGGTCCCCTCGAGTAGCAACAGCTCAAGCTGTCCTGCTGGCTCGAAAGCCTTTGTTCCCAGTCTCAGAAATGACGACTGTTTGCCACTGGTGCAACATACCGGCCACGCAGCACATCCCTAACACCTCAACTACGGCCCCTCTCTGGTTTCTAGGACATAGCATAGCACTTGTCAGCCTAGATACTTAGGTTTTGCTTAGAGATTACTTGTACCAGCCAGCTGTTTCGATTTCTCCTCTTTTGACTATGCACAATTCAAGCGCTCTGTGGCCAATTCCCTTCCCCCTTCTCTCTAATCTATCGCCTAAACTTCACTCCTATCTCCTACCTCCCCTCGCTCTCCAATCTCCCTCCCCCTGGGTTCACACTTCTCTCCCTCCCTCCTCTCCTCCTAACATCCCTCCCACTCGGCCCATTCGTCATCACAGCAAGAGACTTAACGTCAAGCGATCTTACAATCCCGACATACTTCTTTGGAACCTGCCTTTCACATCTATAACACCACCCCCTATCCATAGTGCAACCTCCTTCCTCCTAGGTAAAACCTTTTTCCAGAACTCAAAGAAAGGGTCGACTGGCTCACCTAACTCAGAGCATTCGGAATCTGAAAATGATTTCCGTTTCACTTACCCTTTGCACACAAAGACCGGCGGCTCCTGTGTACCTCTATCTCATGCCATACTTTCCTTGCGTTCAACAGTTGTCTCCCAACCCTTCAAAATTTTCTTCATTAATCTCAATTCTCTTAACCACCTTCTAACACAAGGTCTCGGCTCACATCTATCAAACAACAGCCACCTCTCTAAAACATGGAACTCATGACCCTGGGACTCTCTTTCTTACAAATGTGTCCGGCCTCTTTTACATAGCCTTTTCCACATTGGCAAATTTCAAAAACAGCAAACACTCCTGTGCTCCAGGGGTGCGCAACCTTTTTAAAAAGCATCTACGGATATATCTATTCCACTCGCCATTGCCCCTGAGTCAGTCTTTTTGGCATCCTACCAATCAGTCAACATCCATCGAGCAAACTCAAAAAGTAACACTTTTTTTTCTAACAGGTCACACCATCCTCCCCGCAAGCAATAGTTCGTCCTTCTGCAGGCAATACTTCCAAATCCTTCTTACAACTTCCTACTAACTCCATTTCGTCTCCTCTTCAAAACACCCAACATTTCCCCATTAATGGGCTTGGCAGCAAACAGGCATTAAGCCTACAAGTAGCTATGGTTCCTTTAATACCCCTCCTTGCTGTTCCATGTCTCCAGGCCCATCAACCTCACACACCTCCAGAGACGCAATTACCCACAACCAACCCCATGAAAAGGAAAAATCCACATCAAAATCATTGGGCAAACAGGAAACGTCTAAAACGCACCCCTGTACATAAATCCTCCCCGTCGCCCTTGCCCCCTACACACAACCCTAAACAAAAACGCTGCCTAGACATTAGGTCACCTGGACGATTAGGAATTAGATCAAATAAAACCAATGCGCCACAAGAACAATTCTCAATTCTTTGCTTAAACATCAACAGTATTACAAGCGACACTAAAATCCCTCATCTTCTGTCTCTGCTGGATCTGCACAGACCAGCAGTAGTTTGCATTGTCGACTCTCGTCTAAACACACAAGAAAAATCTAACCGTCTGGGAAAACGTTTTAAGCACTGGAAATTGCTAACAACTCTGTCGGAGTCCCCTCACACTGGTGGTTCTGTTCTCTTGTTCAACCCCAGGAAAGTTTATTTACTGAAATCCAACCAATCCAACTCATCCAGAATTGCTCAACACACTTTTTCTTTCCAAAAGCTTAGCTGCAGTTGTATGCCCCCCCTAATTACAAGAACAGAAAGTCCTTTTGGCCTCCTCTACTTGATTTTCTCAAATCCTCTCCCACAGATATTCTGGTAGGAGATTTCAACACTACACTCAGGGACTTTAGACAGACTATCGGACAAGAAATCCAAAGATGCACCAGCACTACTAACCACACTAAACGATTGTAAACTCACCGATTCATACAGAAACTTTGACCCTACCTCCATCATCTATACTTTCCATTCTGCAGCACATAAAACCTCATCAAGAATTGATCACATCTATCATAGTACAAACTACAACAACCATGTGAGAACCTGCTCCTACATTCCTTTATCTTCCAACTTATCTGATCACATTGCTGCCCCTCTCCTCACTATCATGCACAGCGCATCCCAAACAATGGGTAAAGGCTTATGGAAACTAAACTCTTCACTTTTAGACCGACCCCATGGTCAAGAAATAATCCAAACAGATATCTCCCCACAATGGGAGAGTTACATAAAGGCCATTAAAACTAATTTGAAACCATTAAGTGTTCAAGAACAAAAAAGGAAGATTAAAACAATTTAAACTATGGTGGTGCAACTTCTCCAGGCCCAACACCATAAATGTCACAACCCCAATGACATACAACTCAACACTAGGATACAAAACCTGGAAAACTCTCTAGCCAAATACGCCCTCTCCACACAACTGCATTTGCACAATGTGGCCCAGCTGAACTACTTTGACGGACTTAAAACTCCCTCCAAGTTTCTCACAAGCTTCATTAAAGCAAGGAAACAAGCAGTAACAATAACAACTTTGAAAACTAAAGATAACCTCATCAAAAGTGATATAAAGGCCATGCGACTTGTTGTCTCTAACTTCTATTTCGAACTATATTCCCTGCCGCAAGTCAAAAACCAGAGACCGAACCTCCCACCACTACCACAAGTTCCGTCCAATCTTTTCATTGACCTGTGCTGCCCATAGAGGAAATTCAAGACGCCATCAAATCATCCCCCAAGGAGGAAATGCGGACAGTCTCTCAAGTAAATTCTACCTGGCGAACCCACATGATATCCTTCATCATTTACAAACCTTATTCAACGAGTTTCTAGCTGATCCTACTAGCCACCCAACTTTCACTGACTCAGTAACTTGTCAACTCTTCAAAAAAGGGGATCACACAGACATCAGAAACTACAGGCCCATTTCCCTACTCAACTCTAGCTACAAAATCGTAGCAAAAATCTTAGCAAAAAGACTTTAAAAGGTTCTTCCTTACATTATCAGCCCGGAACAGACCGGGTTTCTACATGGTCGGAATATTAAGGATACACTTTCGTGTATATTCGACTTACAACACTGGGCACAACATTCTAACAGCGATCTCACCTTCGTACTTGCAGACTTCAAAAAAGCCTACGATACACTGAACCGAGAGCATCTCTACGAATCCATGCAAGCCATGGGCTTCCCACCCATTTTTGTAAACTGGATTCGTGCCACACTGACAGACACAAAAACTAGTTTTCTCGTCAACGACCACGAATCTAGCCAAATAACCACACGAACCGGAGTCAGACAAGGCTGTCCCATCGCCCCTCTGCTCTTTATCATAGGAATGGAACCACTGAATCAACTGCTTCGCTCACGGATACCTAAACCAGTACGAACACGTCACCCCATACCTACTTTTGGCGCTTACGCTGACGACACGACTATCTTTGTTAAAGACCAAGAGGCACTCGAGGTCGCCACAATTATTCTCAATGAATGTAGAGTTTTGATAGGGCTAAAAGCCAATGCATCCCTCCTCTCATTCTGCCAGTAGGACCGGACACAACCCGCCTGCTCAGCACCACATATCCTAGCACAAAACAACCTTAACGAGTCTTAGGTTTAAATCTAGACCAATATCGTTCGTCTACTGAAATGTGGATTGTCACCCGAGACCAACTCCAAATAACTATTGAAGTTTGGAGGAAGCAACACTTCTCTCTACTAACCAAACGTACCATCATAAATGGCTACCTCTCTCCAAACTTCATTTATCAATCGGACATATGCCCCCCACCACCGGAGAACCTCCGTCAAATAGAAGTGTATACTTTTCGCTCTGGAATGAAAAAAGATGGTAAGCAACGTTTTGTCAACAAAATTTTAGCAATCAACCCACAAAAACAAGGCGGACTTGGAGTTTTGTGCCCCCAAACAGCTATCTATGCACAAGGTGCACTCAGAGTCTACAAACTACTCTCTCCCCACAATGGAAAATTGTGGCTTGCTTGTCAGATAGCTTTAAAAAAAAGGGAAATTTCTTCCTATCCCACCTGGCCATTCTAAAAACAAACAAATCAAACACTATCGCTGGTACACCAACCTCAAAGACTTTCTAGACACAAATCCAGAAATCCAACCCCCAAATCTACACAGAAATGAACGTCTTGAAGAGTACCTAGCCTTCAATAGATTCTTACTGAACCCAGCAGGGAAACCATTTGGAGTCAACCATAGGGAGTTTTTTTTCTCTATGATTAAGATATTCAAATCAAACACCTCTTTCCAGAAATCGCTGCTCAATTCACCATGCATTTTCACCCGCTTGACCTCTCTAAATTATCTGAACAGGAAAATACCGTCCTAAACAAAATTCGCAGTCAGCTACCTCAAACATGGATAAGCACAATTCTCGATGAAACAAAAGATGGGACAGACCTTTTTGAATACTTGTGCATCACGTCTTACACGAAGAAGCCTCCACACTTCCTCTACAAAATAACAAAAACAGACAACGGATATATCACAAAAGCAGTCGAAGTCCGCAAAGATCTGAGCATCACAGACACAACCTTCGAAGAAAGAACATATCACAACATTGATTGTCTCACGCCTGTCCATGTGGAGGACAATAGATTTATTGGCTATGCCAATAATCTCTTTCAGCCATCTTGGAGACTTACAACAAAGACATCAAAACTAATGGAAGCATATGATACACTCCTAGAAAAAATATTAAAACCACTAGAGTACACGGACATTTGGCAACAAGACAACCAACTAGTAGTTCTAGACCGCATCGGATCATCAGCCACCACATCAGCCGCAAGCGATTTAGTTTCTACAGATTACCTTGCGCCAAGGCAAAAAGAAAAAACTCTAAAAATGTTGTTGCGATGCCTTCAAGTTCGCGTGAGAATTAAATTCTTTCCACCGCCTTTTGTTAACATTTGTCCCCTCTGCCAACTCTTCCGAGAGACAATCTGTCATGCATTCCACCATTGTGAGCAGATCCTTAGAACTGCACAAAAACTATTAATGAGCCTCTTCCACATCTGCTCTACTCGTCCATACTCTCCTTTCGTCTTCACGCTCTCGCACCCAAGATTCTACATCTGGAAAATTCTTCAGGCCTCCTTTTTCTCAGAAATATGGTCGTACAGATGCGAGGTCTCTTTGGAAAATCAAAAAAGCTTTCGTGACCTGACCGCCTATCTCATCAGCAAAATTCTATGCTCCTTCGCACAACACATCAATACTTACATGCTCTCGTTACATAATAAAAAACAAAACAAGAAACTACGCACTTTATTAGGACACCTAACATCACAGCCTTTAATCTGTCATGTCGATCACAAACTCACTCCACTACGTGCTATCATCCACGAAAATCTAAAATCAATCTGGTACAACAATCCGAACACCTCGGGGGGCTGGGTATTTCAGGGAAGCGGTTAAACTCCGGTCCATGAACCCCCTTTCACATGGTTACGACCAGTGGAAATGATACCCTTAGTGGTGGGTGAACAACATTTGCAAGGCTGGAAGTCCCACATAACCCTACAGGTTTTTTCCTGATGGGTACCTAGGCTAGGATGATTTTAATCATCTGGGGTGCAGGTTTTGTTGCAAGCCCCCACTGTAATGGTGCCAAATAAAAGGGTGACCACCAATAAGGCCTATCTACCGCCAAAAAAAAAAGAGGCAGGTGTTGCACGCAAAGCGTGCGTAGGGTTACATAGTAACCCAACATACATTTTCATATTGGTATCTCTTAAGAGGCGAAACAATAGTTCGCAATTTGGACCACATAATGGAATGTTTTCCATGAGACTTTACACCGTCAGTGGAACCCAAAACTGGTTGTAAATGGGCTACCAAAGAGTCACCCGCATTCGTTCAAACTAATTTTATTTTTGGTATGCCCATGTGTGCTGTTAAACATTGTGTATGGTTTGGGCAATCTCTTCCTAAATTACTTCAAGCTATGCTGGATTTATTCTAGCTTGTGTGGATGTAAAAGCTGAAAAAACACAACAAAAAAGTGAACGAATGCGCTTGACGATATAGTATTATGTACAACAATTCACCAACATATTGAAGAAGAACCTCAAAAGGTATTTATTCTCGCCTTTTTTATGAATATTGTTTTTTGTGATGATGAATTCATTTAAGTTAGATTAACTTGTTCTTGTATTGTGAACATGCTAGTTTCACACATGTATTATGGATTTAAAAAAGTGATCTTTGACAAATTTGGATGAAGTTTGAATGTTTCCTTATGTTATGAAAAATAAGATGACGTAATTATAGGCATAATTAAATTTATTTATCTCCTATGACGGTGGTTGAATTTATTTTCTCTCAATTGCACTTTGACCCCGTGGAAGCCCGGTTCAAGAGTTTACAATGACGACCACTTCTTTGAAACAGGACAGGGCGAGGCCGAGGAGGAGCGACCTAGAGGGAAAAAAACAACATTGAATTCTGCTCGCCAATGGACTGGGTTGGACCTGACCAAACGTACAGTCCTTATCCTTTTGTCCTGGCGTCGGACTGGTCATTCCGTACTATCCGGGGTCTGTCCGGAAATCTAGGTCGATGCAGTCTTACAATTTTTTGCACCCTGATTGGTGGATATGTCAGGAAAATGACCGATCCACCAATCACGATTTTCTTCAGCATCTTTTGGCACGCGAAGCGATTGCGGCCTTGAACCGACGCTCTCATTTTGATTTTGATTCTATGAGTCGTGGGCGGGGCACGGCGCGACGAAGTCCTCCGCGAGAGCTCGCAACGGTTGCCGAATCCGCCAAAGGGAGTTGCGAACAAAAAACAAGAATCACAACTGAGCCGCCGATTTCATATGTTTTGGAGGTGATTTTGTCCTATGTGGCATCGTTCCCAGAATCTGGGTAACGGCGGAAATAACCAGAATCAGACGAAATGCCTGTGATGTTGATTCTATCGGAAAACGTGATTTAGGTCAGAATTCTTTGAAATCTGAGGGGCCATCGACGGTCGAACCGACGCTCTCTTGTTGTAGACGGCACGACAAAAATTGCTGTGCTGCGTACGAGCCGCTTGGTGTGCGAGTCAGCCGCCGAAGTCGACGCAGGAAGTGTGTCCATGAAACTCGGACTGCGAGACCCGCGAATATGAAGGAGTCCTACATGTTCTGCCGCTGATTCGAACCAAAGCCCTCCAGTTCGAAGAATCATACAAAAATCAGATTTCGAGAGGGCAACCGGGGAAACCCTGGAATCAAAATCAAAAGCAAAGCGTCGGTTCAGGGCCCGTAATAGGGTTACTATGTAACCCCAAAAAATGCTTTCGACGAGTACTGCGCTTGCGCAGCAGCGGCAGCAGCGGCTACACTACCAGGCAGAAGCAGCTTACCGTATGCTTGTTTGCGCTTCTGCTCCCGTCATGTGACGTAGCGTTTCGCACTCGATTAGCTTCCAGGTGGTCCCCACCCCCCCCC
>SZWC01012878.1:21866-38342 GCA_023375785.1 Penium margaritaceum | reverse complement strand
AAGTGCACGTGGCGGGTCTCGATCTCGTACCGATCTCGACCTCGTTGTGCGACGTCTCGAACTTGCACTAGTGAGGGCACGTTCCGAGAGGCACTTTTCTTGACCGTGGTGATGAAAGGACGGTGGAAGGTTGCGTGGGAGTCGTGACCACCGCATTTTGTCAAAATATCGCTAATGTGGCGCATAAATGGATCAAACCACATAGAGAATGAGACAAACGGCTAGTCCGTGCGGAGAATAGACGTGTAGGAGATCCGTGTATAAAATCGATCTGCAAAAGTGACGTCAAAGTCGTGCTCATTCAATGTATCCGCCTCATATCCATCCTGGTTTACTCGAAGAAAGGTACAAGGTTTGGCGGTAGAAAATTTAGTCTTCGCAAACCGTTAAAGCGATTCTACATTGTGTGTCTTCTCACTTATCTGCGTACCGATCCTACGACCTTCACGTATAAAGGCCTTGGCACACGTGGCAGGTTCCAAAAACAAATGCGAGAATGACACTGCGGTACGGGATTCTCGTTTCGATCTCGCATGACATGTGACGTGTCTCGGTCTCGTCTCGTCTCGCACGAGACAATTCGAGATTGTCTCGTGTCATGCGGTACGAGACAACGAGACGAGACAAAGTCGAGACAATCGAGATCGAGACTGGTCTCGATCTCGATTTAACAGGCATACCGGCAACACTAGCAAGCATGCAAGACGACTTCCAAGGCCACAAGAGCCCACAAACTTTTGGAGTGTAGGACGGTTTAGGCTACCTTGAGTAGACTATAAGGCTTCTTCATGGGGTGCCTCACGTGAGTGCGAGATGACAATTACAAATCTACAAGTGTGTTTGGGAGGCACAGCATAGTGTTGTAATTCACAGCCCTACTGAGAATCGCAAGTTTGTATTCGACCGTTCGCTGAGCCTGGCTGTCCGGATGTCACTCCGATCATTGGAGTCGAGCAACCCGCTTCATGAGCAAATCACACTTGGAGAACCCTCTTTCTCTTGCATGTGTTTGCTTTTTTGCATGACTTAATGGTTAGTTCGCTTTGATACTCTCAAACCATCTTTTTCCTGTTTGTAGCCTAGCCAGCCGTTGTCTCTTGCCTGTTCTGCGATCTGCTCGCAGTCGCATTGCTGGCGAGTCAATGTGCGCAGCGGAGGTTATGCCACGGTCAACCAAGTTTGTCATGTAGCAGTTCATCAGTGTAGGAGAGCAATTCGCAGTCCTATGCCGTGCCTCCCAAATGTACCTTAACTCCCGCTGTGCATCTGTGGTGACACTCGAAAACTCAACGAATGTAGATGATTGAGGGAGGGATACTTTTGGAGCGAGGATTTTCAAGGGATGCTTGATTGAATATTGAATCACATGTCACATACACTTCTCTTACGTTCTCTAGCTCCCACTAGCCATACCCGATCCTGCCAGCTGCCACGTATGTGAACAGCTGACTCGTACATTCCTGTCTTGTGGGAAGGATCGTCCCCTTCTATTTGGACAGCTTACTGTGACTACTCGATTGTTTCCATGCCCGTGCGGATCCATGATGCTGACCCAGCTAGCGCCGGAGCATCGATGGGTGGTGGCTCCCTCTAACAGCAATTACCAGACAACTACCACAATGTCTCTGGACAGCACACTCATATCACTACATCACACGCACTTCCCATGCATGGGTGGTTGTTTGACACTGCTGCATCCGATCACATGTCCCCGCATTGCGAGTTATTTGTCACACTACATGCCACGCCTGATGTTGTCAATTGAGGGTGCGATGATAGTGGCTCTCCAGGCCCCAGGTGGGTTATGTGGCTCACTGGTGTCTTGTACGTTGTGCGTCTGAAAGAAAATATGTTGTTCTGGGGAGCAGCTAGACCAACAGGCAAATGTGACAGCATTGACACAAAGATGGTGTTGCATGCTCTATGATGCATCTGGCACATTGCTAGCTGATGGGTCACTACACACTGACATGTTGTACAAAACGACCGTGTTTCCCTTCGACCACTCACAAGTAAACCGACCCCAAGTGCATGTTGTCACTAGTACGATCACAACACACTCGGAGCTCATTGATCGTTGTCTTGCTCATGTCAACACTAACACAGTTGTACATCCGTTGAAGCACATCCCTGCACACGGCCTTAAAGAGAACGTCTGTCTAGACTTTCACGAAGGAAAAGCACACAGACAAACCTTTCCTAGGTCAGATAGGAACACCATGATACCCCTCGCACTGGTACATGCAGATCTTACAGGACCGATGCCAGTGCTATCAGTCCAGTATGCATCTCTATGTGTCTTAACCCTCACTGATGACTACAGTCGCTTCCGCTCGTCCTTTCTGCTGAAAACCAAGGCTGATGCCCAGCGGGCCATCAATGAATGGATCTCACTTAATGAGCGACAGACAGGTTGTTCACTTATGAAGTTACGGACTGACAGGGGAGGGGAACGTCTTTGTGCACTGACCACAGAACTGATAGCCAGAGGAGTTGAACATCGGACCACAACTCCCTATACTCAACAAGAAAACCGGGTGGCAGAACAATGGCACAGGACCCTTGGTGACGCGTGTTGTGATGTTGTCAGTCATACACAGTTGTACAGTTGGTTGTGACCACTCGGCCGTGTCCATGCTCGTGCAGATCCTTGAGGCGGACCCAGCTGGAGACGGAGTTCCCTGAGGTGGTGCTCCACCCGCTGGAGGCAGCCTGGNGTCGTGCATCCGTAGGATCAGACGGCGCTCCGTTTGGACGCCTGTGCGCAGAGTTATGGCCAAAACAGTGGTTTTGGGCCGGTTCAGGTTTGACAGGCACCGCCGTGTGCGCCACCCGCCGTGAGCCACGGCGGGTATTTATGCTGTGGACCTGTCATTTGTTCTTTCTCTCTGCACATTCACTAAACTGCAGCTTCTGAGACTTGCCTTGTCTCTCTTAGCCTGACCCTTGCTGTTCTCGCACCCGCTTGCATGCTAGTGCGTTAAGCTGACAGGTCTGTGCCGCCACGTCAGCAGCAGCATTGCTAGGAAACTGCAGTGAAACTTCTCAACGCGTTGCGTATACTGCTTACAGAGTCAGGTCTTTCTTTTGTGTTTTGGGAGGAAGCTTTGAAATACATCATTTGGGTGTGGAACCGTATCGTACAAGGCCCACTCCCCAAATCTGTTACACCATGGGAGCACTGGGTCAAAGAGAAGGCTGATTTGAGGCCTGCTAGGGTGTGGGGCACAATGACTTGCGTCTGGTTTGCACCACCACAACGAGATAACAAACTGAGTCCACGCGGTCGTTGGTGCGTCTTTGTTGGAGTATCTCACGCCTCAAAGACATGGAGATTTTTGGACTCCACAAATCACAGCTTTGTCGAGAGTCACGATGCCTCTTTCCTGGAACACATGCCGTACAAGGTGTTTCGTACACTGCGCCAGCCCTCCTCCCTACCCACCCTACACCACTACCCAGAGTATGTGAGTGTGTCTATCTTCATGTCATCCCCACCACATGATGCAGGTCAGACATCCCAACCCATGCGAGACAATGAGATGGCTATTTCCGTGCCCAAAGACTTGTTCTCATGCGCAGACATGGCTAGCACTGAGTCTAGTGCCTCTCAGGCACCTCCACGCCTCAAGCCTCTGACCCCTCCAGCTGAGACTGAAAGTGCAGAAACACCGTCGCCCCAGCAAGTGCGACGATCTCTGCGTAACCTTCCAAGAGTTGAATATAAGAAATTCTATCAGACTGTCGGCACCGCATCCATGGATCACAGTGCAACCGAACCACAGACCCTTACTGAGGCCAGGGGGCATCCAGATGCCGCATAATGGGAAAGGCAATGGTCGCTGAGCTAAATGCACTGTTGCAACATGAGGTATACGAACTGGTGCCCTTGCCACACGGCCGCAAGGCTATTGATGTCAAATGGGTGTTCAAACTGAAAAGGAATATCAAGGGTCTGATTGAGAAGTATGAAGCACGGCTTGTGGCCAAAGGTTTTCACCAAATCCTGGGACACGATTTCACAGAAACATATGCCCCGGATGGAAAATACGCAACTAGTCGTGCCTTGCTAGCAATAGCCGCACGTGAGGACTGCGACATTCACCAGATGGATGTCAAAAGTGCATTCTTGAACGGACCACTGGAAGAGGTACTGTATGTGAAACATCTAGAGGGCTTTCATGATGGAGCAGACAGGGTCTGGCTCTTGCTGGAAGCCTTGTACAGCCTGAACTGAAACAGTTGCCTAGGTGTTGGAACAAAGAGATTCGCCACACCTTGGGAAGTGGTGGGTTCACACGAAGCATCTGTGACCCACACTGTTTTTATGCCGGAACAATTGTCAGCCTGTTGCTTTGCTGGTGTATGTGGATAACCTGTTGCTCTTGTCTCCTTCCCTTACTCTGATTGGACAGGCTAAAGTACTGCTTACATCCCACTACAAAATGATAGACCTAGGTGAGGCACAGAAATTCCTAGGCATGACCATCACATGTGACCGCACAGCACGGACCTTGACCCTTCATCAAGGTTGCTTCCTTTCCCACCTCACACAACGCTTCCAGCACTTGGTACAACAGCTCCCACAAAGCACACATCCATGATTCCTGATTGACATGCACACCTACTAGATACACGTACCACAGACTACGGCCCAGACACAGACTCCACACTGTACAGGCAGATCACTGGCAGCCTCTCATATCTTGCCTCCACCACACGTTTGGACATTGCTTGTGCAATCAACCTTCTTGCCCAGTTCAGCCAGCAACACCGCAGCACACATCACAAAGCACTGTTGAAAATCATGCGCTATGTGTTGTACACGGCTGCCCTTGGTCTAGTGTTTGCCCTTGTCGCAGGTCCAGTTCTCGATGGGTATTGTGACAGTGATTATGCGCGTGATCGTGCTGCTTGCAGTCGAGGTGGATTTGTGTTTTGTGTGTGGGGGACTGGTGTGTCTTGGCGCAATGCCAAACAGTCATGTGTGGCACGGAATGTGGCTGAGGCAGAATACATCCACTGCTGAGTGAGGCAGTATGTGAGGGGATTTAGCCTGTGTGTTTGCTTGAGGAACTGGGCATGCACACATCCACTGTTCCCGTGCACAGCGACAGCTCTGCCGTCCACCGCATTGCAGTGAATGATGGTGTTTTGCATCCACGCACAAAGCACATCAGCATCGAACATCACTTCGTTCGTGAGGCAGTGGAGGCTTGGACAGTGGTAGTGCGTGCCATCAGTCGTCAGGCTCAGCTTGCAGACTTCCTTACCAAGGCACTTCCCTCCTCCTCCCTCTTGCTCCAACTCCAGAATCTTGGTTGCATGCCTGCTGTACTCCCGTCCAAGGGGGCGCGTTAATCTCTCATTGTGTATGTTTCTCCTTGATGGCCGTGAGTGCGTAGGGCATACTGGAGCAGAGAGTGGAGGCGACGCACCATGAAGGCTCGCGGTTCCTCCGTCCCGCACCAGTGGTCGCCTCCACCCTGCTGCCATGGCCCCTCTCCTCCATCACTCAGCAGCTTGCTCATTCCTGAGATTTCTCTTCACAGACCTGTGTTTGTCCTTAGCCATCCGCATGGATCACATTTGTACTTCTGACAGGAACCTAGGTTAGTCTTTGACTTGTTTGCAACCTTCTTTGAGTTTGCATGTGAAGGATAGGGCGCGGACTAGCTGGCCCTTTTTCGGAGCACAAGGGCAATTTGCCCTCGCTCCAGGGTTGCTTGCCGGAAAGCTTCGCTCGTCGGCCCGCTTGGTGAGTCTCGACAAGCGAGACTCACCCGAGTGGGGTGCTTCTTGCTCGCTCTTGACACTTGTACTTTTTTTAATTGCGAACCTCCATGGCTGAACAAACCCAACCCTACCATAGGCGTCTATTAACCATTTTAGGCCATTCAAGTTGCGTTGGGTTTGCCTTGAACTGCTGAATGGCCCTCCTTGAGTTGTCAGAGTTACTACAGCTATTTCCTTGGGCTCATTGCTACTTTCTCGAGGCGACATCGGCTCATGAGGCTATTGTTTTCCATCAGCAAAGTCCACATGTTGTAGCAGTGACTGCAATTCCTTGAGCATCTCTGTCCTAGTTCGTTAGTCCCACCTCTGTCGCATCCTCCTCCTCATCCTCGACCCCGAGCAGCCAGACTCAGGGCAGTGGCCACACACAGGAAGAAGGGCAAAAACAGACGCGACAAAGGATAGTAGTAGTAGCAACAACAGACAACGAGCAGTGGTAGTGGAATTTCTGCCCAGTGCAATAACTATGGAGGCTCTCACTGCTACCCTGAGTGCAAGAAGTCCTTTGATTGGCCTCAAATCATGCACGGCCTCCAAACAATGCACGCACAACGGATTTCCTCCGGTGAAACACAAATGGGTTATGCCGCAAGCACAACTGTAGCAGACGCATCCGTTTGATCGGGCAGCAGCAATGATGTGGACCCTCAAGATTGCACGATTGTGGAGATTTGCCAGCAACTGGTGCTCCATACTCATAGAGGTACGAGTGTGTTGTCACAGCCGGATGGTCCCTAGATAGCTTGTCCTACCGTGTATGTTGCTCGTGAAGATGCTTGTGGAGGAGCTGATTCGGCTTGTGATGAGGATGGACCTGAGAATACGGATTGGCATGGCGAGTCACAAGTCTCTCCTGTTTGTTGATGTCCCAAGTTCTCTTATGTACGTCCAGGAGAGGCAGGGTGTTATGCCACATGTCTTTTAGTGTCAACGACTTGTTGTAAGCCGAGTGGAACCTAGATCATTGAGTCCGGTGCCACCCATCACATGGCCTTGCATCGTAGTGACTTCGTCGTGCTCGGTCCCATAGTGTCCGTTCGGATCGTTCACACAGTGTGGTGTCAGTATTTTTCTATCCATGGAATTGGGGTTGTGTAGTTTGATGGACTTTTGGATACCTTGTACATTTCCTATGTTCTCACTTTCCTTTCTCTTCAGCTCAGCCTGCTCTCTATTCGTCCATGCACCAGCATGGATCTCACTGCCGAGCACTCTAGTAACTCTGCCACAGTAACTGCTCTGTACACCCACACCATTATTCATCATACCTCTATTGTTGATTACACATATCGTGTGTGTTTTTGGAATCCCTCTACTTCTTGTCTCTCTCTCTCTCTCTCTCCCTCTTCAGTACATGTGTTTTTCATTCGTGTTCTCTCCCATGAGTACCAATGCTTGCTGCATCGCCGCCTCTTTTATGTGAGCTCAGACAATGTGTCTAAGCTCATTCAAACTCATCCAACCCTCAGTCTATATGCGACTTCCAATAAGTAGCCGCCCAAGACTAATTGTCCCAAGATGCACTATTGATTTTACCCTGACTCCACTTCCTAGGAACTGCGTCCGCTGAAATTGGTCTACTCAGACCTCCCCGGTCTTCTCCCAACCAAGTCCCTCTCAGATTTGGGTCGATATGTTCTCACTCTGACTGATGACTTCACCCGGATTCCGTCGGTCTTCAGCCCCTCCCACAAGAGTAATACCGCTCTAACAGTCCGCCTGTGGCTGGTGATGGCTAAGTGCCAGTCTCTTCCCACCCTTCATATGTTCCTGTCAGATCGTGGTAGAGAGTTCTTAGGCAAGTGGATGCCTACTTTGTTGAGCATGGTGTTTTACCAGCTCTTCGCTCCCACTACACCACAGCAAAATGGTGTGTCTGAGCATTGGACCTGCACCATGGAGGATGCGGTCCACGCCATGCAGTCTGAGTGTGGTCTTCTGGATTCCTTTATATTTTAAGGATGTTCCTACATGACGTGGGTCTAGAATGCTTGCCGCATGGAACCACCTCCTAAATAGGCATCACCTGTAAGGTTCATCGAACCAAAACTTGGTTTTTCCGTACCAGTATAAAATACCCATAAATCCTTGGGAACACTCGCTTGAGATACAAGTCTTGTTTGATCTATATTGCATTGATCTCGACCATCAAGTCTTGTCACCAACTCAGAGCATTGCTATTATTTTTTATGTTGGTATTTCATGTCTTACGTGAAGACTAACTCAATGAACTCCGTACACCGGGTTTGTCAGGGGCATAAAAATCAACCAAGTCTTTAGATGTTGAAGTGCATGGTGGTCGGTTCAGATGAAACATTGTCATGATTCCAAGTAGCATTGTCATTTATTGGAGGCATACATGACTACCAAAATTTCTTCATTTATACCACATACTTCAGCCCCGGCCTGTGTTGTTTTCATGACATATATGCGAGCATCTGTTCTCCCTTGTCGTTGCCTTGAAGAATAGTAGCTCAGTTTCCTTAATCAATTGTATTTGCGGTCATGTTGTAGTCCACCATTTGATCTTCCAATCGTAAGCCTGGCATTGAGGCCAAAGAATTTCTCAAAGATTTGTACTCTTCTTGTTCGATGACATCAACTCAACTCAACGGTTTTGCGATTGAGATCCAACCGAGACGCTCAAACTCTGGCATGGTAGTGTAAAGATCGACGATAGTAGTTTGTGAAACCCAAAAACACGTCGCGGATGTTGGTGGACGTTGGCCAATCAGCAACTGCCACCAATTTATGGATCCATTGTGATACATCTGCAGCTAATGATGTGACCAAAATCTTAATCGAGTGGTGAATTTATTTTCACTTCAAGATGTTTCCAAAAGCTTCCTCTCTTTGTTAACCTTCAAGGACTTTTCATACATGCCCATTGTGTTCTTGTAGTTTGCTGTGGTAAGAAAAGATGCCCTCAAGGTAGGCAACAACAAAGTCATCCATGTACAATTGGAAAGCATTGTTCCTTGCCTGAATGATTGTCGCCGAGTCATTTGTGAATGTAAACGATTGCAAAACACCGTCTTCTCAATGAAATTTTACATGCGGGTCTAGTGACAAGTGTTTAACAAGTCAATCTACGTGAAACCTTGTGTTCCTCAGAGTTGGTCAAAAAACTCGTCTGCTCGCAGATGAGAGTAGTGGTTCCTGATGGTAATCTTGGTCAACGCCTAGTAGCCACTTCACATCCGTAATTTTCTGGTCTTCATTTTGACAAAAAATCACAAAGGCTTTGTATAATGGCATGGATGGGTACGTAAAACCAGACCCAAGTATCTCATTTAGCTGGTATTTCAGCTCACTCAGCTTGTTGTCGCTCATATGAGAGGTACCCTTGATCGTTGAGCTGATGCCCACCTTCATGTCGATCTGATGGTCAGCACTTTGTTGCGGAGATTACCCTCAGGAAATATCGTCAGGAAAAGTTCCTATGAACAATGTAATAAGGGTGAAAAATCTTCTTGTAAGTTCGCTTGGAGAGCATGGATGCCACTGATCCTGATGTGTCAGCTGCCGCCATTTCACCAGATTAGTCATGGACTAGTTACTTGTGAGATTCTCAAAAAAAAAAAAATCTTTTTGCAATGGTCAACAACATTGGTGTTGTGCATAATTTTGTTGAGGCTATTGCAAAAGTGAAAGTTTCTTTCTTCTTTGCTTATTCTCGTAAGTACCGCTGCATTGTTGATTGCTCGATCAGAATCTGGTGTAATTTGGTCCATTAACTTGTAAATAGACTGTGTTATTGCTCTAGCACATTTCTACATTGTGCCAATATAGAATATCTAATCCGAAGGTGATCTTATGGTTGTTCATTGTGCAAATTCTCCAGAACATTACATCCTGCAATGCCCCAAGTTGTAGTCAGAGTTGTATCCAGAGTTATCCGTCGACGGTTTTTCCCTAACCCGATGTTGTTTTGGTCTGAAAACTCTACTTCAGAGCCATCTTGTCCCTGAAAACACAGTGAGAGCCCCCCTATCAAGTAACCCAGTACAATTTTACAACTTCAGTACCCCGACAGTTTCACCAATAGCAATATCTCCACTTGGACATCCTCACATTCCTTGTCATAATTTGCAATTTGAAGAGCCCTCGTGTGCGGCACTATGAGTTATTTAGATTGGTGATCAGGCTGTACAATTTATCTTACTGGAGAGGATCACTGCCGTCTAATCCAGCCTACTTTTGTTTCATGATTCCTTTGAATAATTCTAAAAACTTTCACCCCTTTTTGTCTTGTGATTATGCTTGTGTCAGACATGTGATATGTGGCTTGGCTTGCGGCATGTCAAGCAGACTTCTTGATGAAGCTGATTGACGATGTCAATGTCCATCAAAACGGATGTCTCCATCCGCATAAATTTTTTGCTGCCACTATAAGCATTGTGGCTTTGGATTCACCAATCATTGGATTCCTTCATTCTAGTGTCGTAATCGACACTGGCAACGGTATCAACTGCTACAATAATTCACGATAGGTCGTCTCGGATGCCAAACATGGTGATTGCTTCCTGTATTTTGCACTTGAGGCCATTGTTGTGTCAAAGAGAGAGCTTACGGGGGGAAAATATCACTGCCAGTGATGATATTGTAAAATTATGGTGTGTACTATCATGCCGGAGTGCTAAAACATCTCCTGTGCACCAGACTTATTGTTTACCCTTTCCAAATACGGGAGAATAACATGCACAAAGTTCACCTTAGGATTTGCCATCTAGTGCAGCAGAAGAAAACAGTGACTGAGAGGGGGGGGAGGGAAGGGGGGAGAGATGTTGCGAATGAAGTGTTCAGAAAAGAGGCGTATGCATTTCGGCCTGAGCCTTCATCAGCGCCTGTGAATCTAAACACTTGCTGACATGCCATACAAGTAGTAGACAATGCAAGACAGATTGCAACGTCGAGGGAGGTAGGTGGGACTACGGTAACATCCGAGGTGCGCTTCCATTAGAAGCGACTGCCGAATTCCTTGCTTGCGCTGCAACGTGTGCGCTGCGTTGACTTGCAGGGATCGTGGGCGGACGTTCCGAGGTCCAAGACAAACATCTGTTCAGTCCGGAGCCGGGGGTGAACCCGGAATTTTCAGCCTGGATTTAACCAGGTGGTTCCGCAATTTAGGAGGAAGTGTCCAAGCTAGGATAACCCGGGATGAGAACTTAACAGTATCTATTTCTTTAAGAAGCTTCGCAAAGCATCTTAAAAAGATCCCCAAGTGCAAGCCCTCTGAACGTGGGTTCAGTTGGGTCTTGAACACGAGGGGTCTGCTGTTCTCGGGTTGAAGTCTTGGACGTTGAAGCTGGAGCTTGATGGCTGACAGCTTCTCCTGTCGTTGTGGAAATTGGACTGAGTTGAACAGGGGGAGTAGGAAGTTCTGAGGGTAGCCTCTTGTCCTGAGCCGAATGTAGAAGAGCTTCTTGGTTTCAATGAAGTCAAGAGGGGAGGTTGTTCTCAGAAGGTAGCGTTGAAGTTCAGAGGAGATGAAAGCACGTAGGCAGCTGCGGGTGTGGTAGCTGCGGTAGGGGACGTAGAGGTGAGTGTGCAAGGGCTTCTGGAAAGTCTTGAAGTCCAGGACTTGCCGCTACATGAATTTGTCCCCTTTGAAGATGGATAGGTCAAGGAAGTCGATCTGTTTCTCTGAGATCTCCCACTTTAATTTGATGTTCTCATCCAAACTGTTGAACGTTGAGAGGAAGGAGGTAAGCTCTGCCGGTGGTCCATTCCACAACAAGAAGCCATCATCGATGTACCTTTTGTGGAGTAGGGGCTGGCTGCTGGAGAGTCGTTGCATCTCTCGGTCCAAGTAACTCATGAAAAGAATTGCAAACGCCGGTGCAGTGGGGGTCCCCATTGCTGTCCCCTTGATCTGTCGATAGGTGCAACCAAGGAAATCCACAAAACACTTGTGCATCACCCAAGCAAGTTGTGCAATGACAAGGTTTGCTCTGGGGTGCCGTGCTTGAATGAGGAGTTCTTGGATGTAGGATAGGGCAGTTCGGATGGGGATGCTAGGTACAATGAGACCACGTCGTATGTGGCAAGAAGAGTGTGTGGTGGGAGGGCCAGGTTTTCCAGTTCAAGCAGCAAAGAGAAGCTGTCTTTGATGAAGGTGGGCTGGCTTTTCACCACTTCTTGCAACTCGGCATCCAACCATTTTGAAACATTGGTGGTGACCCACGATTGGGAGGCGGCGATGGGTCGGCCGACGGGAGGGTCTTTGTGGATTTTCATGATGATGTAGAAGGCCGCCGGCTTCCATCCATCTTTGGGAGGATGGAGGAAGAATCTCCAAAGGGAGGAGGAGAGGAGACCGGAGGCTTCAAAACGTTGTTGAATCTCAAGGAGGCTTTCCAAAACTCTTTCCACATCGCAGTGTTCTTGGCGGTATGTGGAGGAGTCGTGGAGGTGAGAGAGGCACTCGGAGACGTATTTTTCTTGATCCATGATGACGATGCCCAAATTTTTTTCCGCTTGCTTGATGACGATGGAGTTGTCGTCATTCAAAGACTTGAGGGCAGTAAAGTATTTCTTGGGCAACAAAGCTCGGCAGGGGGGCTGGAGTTGCTGTAGGCCGTGGTGATATCTTCAATCAAAGAAGCGCAATCTGCCTCAACTTCAGGTGGAGCCGGTGGGGGTGACCAATCTGGGTTGGGGATGCAAAATCTGGGGACAGACTTGTCCTTTTGGTTTCTGAAACACCATGTGAGCCTGATCCGTCGAAAAAGATCCTCGAAGCTTGGTAGGATTTCATGGAGGGAGAAGGGTTTCGGTCGAAAGACAAAATTCAGCCCAAGTCCAGGTAGTGATGTTTCGTCGGCAGTCAAAACTCTTGCCGACAGGTTGTGCACTCGGAGATTGGTGATCCGGTTCTCAAAGAATGAGAGTGGTTTATCCAATAGGCATTAGAGTGCACACTCTTGGATTGAGCCCTCTAGGAGCTCTTTCCTTTTCCTCGGCCGGATCCTCGTCTTCCCCCATTTTTTGACCCTTGGGTTTCATGTTGTTGCTGCTGTAGCTGCTGCTGCTGCTTCGGCTGCTGCTGTTGCTGCTGCTGCTGCTGCTGCTGCTGCTTCTGCTGCTTCTGCTGCTGTTGCTGCTGCTGTTGTTGCTGCTGTAGCATTGGCTGGCGTCCAGGGGTAGGGAGAAGAGGGGGTTTGGCTTCGGTGGAGCTCGGGGTGTTGTCCTTTTTCCTCCTGCATTGACCGTTTCCACCACTGTTGGTGTTAGTGTTGACAGTGGTGAGGTTGTTGGAGATGTTGGAGTTGGTTGTCACAGTGGTAGGGTTGGAGATGGAGGAGGTCAGTTGGGACAAAATCGTTTCCAACTGAGACACCTTGGCTTGGAGGGCTTTGGTGCGGGTGTCCACTTCCTTAGCGGTTTCTTCTTTGATGGTCTCTCGGAGAGTAGGGTCTCTGGCCATAGTTTCCATGGTAGCGTCCGTGGTGGCGTTGCGGATGCGGGCTTCTTCCGCTTTCCGTTGAGCGTTGGCACGTTTGACGCGGTCTTGGCCAACCAGCTGCTGAATTTTGATGTCAGCGCTGTTGATAACTGCTACTTTCCAAGCAGCGCAGAAAGGTGTGCTGTCAAAAACCTCTGCAACAGTTGCGCCGTTGGGGTGGCAAAGAACATCAAGCCGCTGTTCCATGCGAGTTTTCAGGTTCATCAGGCGGTTGACAAGGGCCAGACGCTCCATATATGACCAATCACCTCACCCCTGAAAGTGTGAACGGACAAGTTTATTGGGATGTGAACATATCAGTGAACATGGACTTCTAACAAAAAGTAGCACAAAGTACATATAATCCATAACAATTAACACCTTATGTAATGAATGTATATTTGGGCTCTAGTTACATGGAGTGATGTTGATGATTTCTGAAAAATGTCTGCGTATAAGAATACACTTTTCGATACACCAATTTTTTAGTGTATGAATTTAGGGTGATTAACCATAACTCAGACGCTCGGCTTGTTTTCCCTTGATGATGTGTGTGTGCTGCCGTTGCATGTATTACACGCACTCTTCTCGCATGGTGTTGGACCACGTGGCTTGAATTTCCACTTCTTCTGGTCGGAGGGGCAAGAACTCAGGGATCTTGCACTTCACAGAGTTAGCAAAGTGCCCTTCTTCAAGTTGCTTGTTCAGCTTAATGATGGTGGAGTCCAATTTTGCGACGTCGTCGATGAGATCTTTGGCTTCCGCAACGATGTCGTTTTCCACATCCACGAATTCTTTAGGGGGGGGGGGCGCAGTTGACAGCGGTTGAAGATGTACCAACCGGGTTGGAGCTGTGCTGGGGTCCAGCCAAAGGAGGGCTGGGGCCTTGTGCACCCGTGTCAGGCTGCTGGTTGGTGCTTGCTGGAGCTGCACCGAGACCAAAGAGTGGTCCGAAGCGCTGGGCTGCTTCCGCTGTTGAAGCATCGACGGCGGCGGCTGCTGCTTGGGCAGCCATGGCTGCCGCGTTTTGAGCAGCAAAAAATTGGGCTGCTGCTTCAGTTGCGGCTGATATTTCGGCTGCAGTTGTAGCTTCGGCTGCGGCAGCTGCTCTGGCTGCGGCTTCAGTTTCTTCCGTCTGCTGAGCTGCGGCGGCGGCTTGTAGGTTGGCCGCTGCCACTAGCTCTGCGTTACGGCGGGCTGCGGATTCTGCTTCTGTTGCCATAGCTGGTCCAAGACCTGCAGCAAGAGATGCGACGATGGTGGTGGGACCACCCAACAAAAGAAGACCGCCTGAGATGGGCGGTGGAGTTTCGTCGTTCTCGATGGAGTCGTCTTGGACATCCATCGTTCGTCGCTCGGTAGCCGTGCGCTTTCTTGGTGTGATGTTGTTGTTGAGAGTAGATATGCCATTAGGAGTCGTGGGGTTGGAGGTAGAGGTAGATGCGTCGGTCCTTCCGGCAGCTAGGACGAGTTGAACATCAATCGTAGGAGTTGCCATCTAGTGCAGCAGAAGGAAACAGTGACTGAGAGGGGGGGAGGGAGAGAGAGAGAGATGTTGCGACTGAAGTATTCAGAAAAGAGGCGTACGCGTTTCGGCCTGAGCCTTCATCAGCGCCTGTGAATCTAAACACTCGCTGGCATGCCATACAAATAGTAGACAATGCAATATAGATTGCAACATCGAGAGAGGTAGGTGGGACTACGATAACATCCGAGGTGCGCTTCCATTAGAAGCGACTGCCGAATTCCTTGTTTGCGCCGCGACATGTGCGCTGCGTTGACTTGCAGGGATCGCGGGCGGACGTTCCGAGGTCCAAGACAAACATCTGTTCAGTCCGGAGCCGGGGGTGAACCCGGAGTTTTCAGCCTGGATTTATCCAGGTGGTTCCGCAATTTAGGAGGAAGTGTCCAAGCTAGGATAACCCGGGATGAGAACGTAACAGTATTTATTTCTTTAAGACGCTTTGGAAAGCGTCTTAAAGAAATAAATATTATCTATTGATGGAGTCTTTGAATCTTTCCATGTCAAGTCGATCCACTTGAGAGGTTGAATGTTGGTTGTCAATGATGTGAGAGCGGTCATGTGAGCAGTTCATCTGGCTCCGTTGGTTTTTATTGCCATTGGGTGTCCTCTAGATCAAAACACCATCTCTATGTCGTGCCGTGCAAAAGCAAGGCCGTGAGGTGAATTTTCTTTTTTCAGTTGTTGACCATAGGAGCTAGGATGTGAACCCGAAAACTCGTCATCCGCATCCAAACCATCAAAGCCATTGAAGTTGCGGAATTGAACTGCTCCAGGAGTGGCAGTCAGATTTGGTATTCACTAGAGGGTTGGCTGTTCCTCCTGGTGGGGACTGCTTCTTGCAAACAAAATTTACTCATTCTTAACCGCCGTACCTTGTCGGAATAGATGGTTGTTGATTCTCTCAAGGACTGCCAGTTTCTTGTACAAGTTGTCACTATTGCGGGCATATTGACCATTGCCTCTTGCCATCACACTATGTCTTCGCCCAATAGGCAGCAGAGAAGGCAAGGAAAGCACTCACCGGATTGGCCATCGTAGTTGTAAATCCCGCTCCATTGGTTGTGAATCTTATTGATGCTGCTAGCCGGATTGCGTGGAGATCATTGTAAATTGCTTGCTACCGTCCTGCCTTTACCTGAGTATTCACTGGGTCACCTTTTGGATCATTGCCAGGTGTTCTTGCTCCTTCCACCGTCGTCTTTGTAAGTTTTGTAAAATTCTGGTCAGCCGACATAGGCAAAAGAACCTTTGCGATTTGCAAGCTTGTCGAGTAGAAGTGAATTCATCAGTTCCCCATCCAACACCGTTATGTTTTCATTTCAAACTTTACTTTGAGAAAAATGTAGATGGTGAACAATGTGAAATTTTGAAGCGAAGGACAATTTGGCAAATTGGAAAACTTTGTACACAAAGGAGTTCATTGTAATGGGTAGTGATTTTACTTCGACGACAAGTGTTGGAACTGACCAGCTTATACATACAGAAGTGGAAACAAGAATGAGGCATACCTGGAGTCTTCGACGCTCAAGTTGGACGATTGACGCTGCACTGATTCGAGAACCTCTGTCAAGAAGTCGGGGTAAAGGTCCATCATTGTTAAGACGTCTACCAAGCAATAAGGTTTCCCACAAGCATTTTGAACCTTCTGAAAAATGGTTGAACCTGTGAGAATCTTCTAGAAAAAAAAAAAAAACAAAAAACAAAAACT
>SZWC01012878.1:0-21826 GCA_023375785.1 Penium margaritaceum | reverse complement strand
GAGAACCTCTGTCAAGAAGTCGGGGTAAAGGTCCATCATTGTTAAGACGTCTACCAAGCAATAAGGTTTCCCACAAGCATTTTGAACCTTCTGAAAAATGGTTGAACCTGTGAGAATCTTCTAGAAAAAAAAAAAAAACAAAAAACAAAAACTGGAGTTTGGAGTAGCTAGCCCAAATGCCCACGGCCAAACACAAAATTCATTGTGTTGTGGACCATGAATGTAATGATGGAAATTCCCAGGAGGGGACTGTAGGGTATTTGTGACGCGACCGAGCGTCGACTTGGAGATCTTTTCACCAACATGTCAAGGGTTTTCTTGCTTTCTCTGCTGACTGATGGTGCTTCTTGAAGTTTCTCACAACTCGGATCAT
Organism: Penium margaritaceum; assembly: GCA_023375785.1. Taxonomy (NCBI): domain Eukaryota; kingdom Viridiplantae; phylum Streptophyta; class Zygnematophyceae; order Desmidiales; family Peniaceae; genus Penium; species Penium margaritaceum. The sequence goes on along the minus strand of SZWC01012878.1, from coordinate 21,453 downwards.
CTCTGAGGAGGGTTGAGCAAAGTGTCTCAGACCTTATCGTCATTTCAATGTTTTTCATTTGACTTATTGAAATTGCTCTATCCGTACAACCACTAGCCTCACATATTCTCAACCCCTCTAAATATTCGGCGAGGTTTCTCAAATCAACTGGTGAAATTGTGACCTCACATGCATTGTGATTGTGGAGCGTCAAAGATCTTGACGATGCATTTTTGTGTGTGCATAAAATCGATGGTTTCCACAGTTTCAATTAAAGTTCACTCACCGCTTACTCCAAATCACAAAAGTTCCCTTTTGCATGAGAGCACACTCACCAAGCTGCCACCATTTCGTTCATTTTTTCTATATTCTTTAAGACAACCGTGTAGTTGTTCCTTTCAGCACTTTGATCAAGGTGGGTGTAAGGTGACAGTATGGGGAGATCCCCATAGCGCACTTGCCATGGATCAAAGCTCATGGTACTTAGAAAGGTTATAGGAAAAAGAGTCGAAGGAAGTGAGCCTAGGAATGAGGTAGAAGACACACCTGTGAGCGTGAATCTCAGAGTTATATCACACACACACCGAGATCATACCACTACTCGGGGATCAAGCCTGACCTCTTGGTAAATACCAAGAGTGGCTCTCACTATGGCACATCATAAATCTGGCCAGGTGGCCCCCCAAGGACCAGCATCCGGTGAAAGAATTAGACTCCTCCAGAACCCACAAACAAGTTTGGAGACAGCCCTGGCATCCTGAAGAGGCAAAGGGCTAGAGCTCCCCACGAGCAAAAGCAACGGTCAGATTCATAGAAAAGAAAGATTACGAGACAATGGGCCACATCTCGAATGTGTGCTGCTGCTGGAGGAAGGTACAAGCTTCATCATGGTTGGCTCCTATCTGGAGGGAAGAGCTCTAGCAAATTCACAATCCTTTATGTCATGTACGTGTGTGAGGTTGTGTGCTTGTGGAGCAAGAACAGAGGGCAATACAGGTATGATGGGCCACCAATTGACCACAAACATTAACACTCTTCCATGACCCACGGTCACGGAATGCACACATCATAGGAACTAATTTCAGAAAAAAACATGAAAGTAATGGGCACAAATCTCCCAGGTCATGGGGGCATGCAATACCAAGAGCATGAACGGCACACTTGAAGATTTTTTTACTGAATGCCTTCATGAGAAAATCAGCTTGCTGTGACCGTGTGTCCAACCAAATATCCCCAACAATGCCAGTAGCAATGCATTCATGAACAAAGTGGTGCTCAACATTGATGTGCTTCGTACATGAGTGGTGTATGTCATCATTTTCAACATAGGTTTTTGTGCTCTTGTTATCACAATAGAGGGTGATAGGATAATGGGAACATGAAGCTGCTACAACAAACAACACAACCATACAGCTTTATACATACTTGCACCAAGTGCAAAATACCCAGCTTCACTAAATCTCCTTGCATTAAGTGTCACAAAGTTGATGAGGTATGAGGTAGAGAATAATGGATGAAGTGTGCACCACTCTATCATCAGAAGAGAATGAAGAAGAGAGGGGGAGCCACTACCTCACTGACTCTGACATTCGCCCAATTTTTAAATTCAAATTATGTACTTGCTTAGGTGAATAAAATTTTTGACCTTTTTGTTTATTTTGGGAATTCACTGATACCCGATCTTGTTTCTTTGCTGAACGTAAAACCGAATGAAATTTCTCACCTCAAGCCCTTGAATTTTCTACTCGAAGTTCAAGACCTCGTGTCACAACCACAACTGCGCTTGCGTCAGAGGGTCTGACACGTCCAATCTTCGCTTGGCTGATTCGGACCCCCAACCCCAGTCATGTTCCACACCTACTGGCGCTATTTGCGCCGGTGGTTGGTCGAGTGAATCAACCATCACCGCGTCAGATGCAATCTTGTCAAAGAAGAATTTATGGTTCTAATAATTTGCAAATGCTGTAGGCGAACATGATCTACAGTTCAATAAATTAGGCGATTATAAACCGTCGCCAGGATTAGTAGTTGCGCTGAATAGGCACAACTTTGGGCGAAAGTAAGAAGTAGTACGGTACTTCTGTATAGGAGGTAAGCATGGAGGTCCAAGCTATGAAATCCACCAGCAGTCTCAGAATTCCTGTCACTGTTGCACCGGCAATATCTGCAGTTGCAAATGCAACAAGTGCGCCAGTGGCTGTACAATGCGTCGGCATCCAAGGTTTGCCAGGGAGGGTGAGAATCACAATGTCGGTGGATGCAAAAATGGAGATGAATGCACTGGTTGTGACATCAACTCTTGTGGCAGCTGCAATAGCAACAACAGAAAATGCTACAACCACTTGTGCAGTCATGTATACCGTAGCTATTTCCAGAAGAGATAGGGGGCACCTACTTCAAAGTGAGTTACTGTGGCTCACCCAACTGTTGTGCCCGTGGGCTCTGCTGGCTCAAGCTATGGCGGAAAAGGTGGAAACAGCAACAACAGCTCCGTCAAGAATGGCCCAGTGATGCCTTCTGGATCAGAATGCAAGGGGAGAACAGGAACACGTGTAAGACTTTTACGGATGTTTGTTGCACTAGTATTAGCTGTGTCAGATGAGGTGTCAGGAGGACGCTGTGGTGCTGGAGGTCACATTCGTGGGGGAAAATTAAGAAGGGTGTCACCAGTCTACCAAGAGCAAGTTAACCTTGCAATCTCTCACTTCCTCAGGATGGCGGATGTCCCCAGGCTAGTGTTAGACTGAGAGCGTACGCACTCACTAGAACACATTGGCATCATCCTTGTCCCTTATTGGCAAGGTCAAGTGATCAATGTCAGACGTAGAATATGTGCCCGTTTGTCCTCGTGCTGCTGCTTGCAGCGAGCCCTCCTCGTAGTTGCAGGCCTCTTTAGAGTAGGGTAGTGAGACTTGGTGTTGACCATCAGAGAAAGAGTATCAGCTGCAAGAGATGAAACTGTCTTGGTACCTCAAGATTGCCGTGGCAGCTGATGATAGCGTATTGGTGCTACACCAACATGCGGGGATCCAAGTGCTTGGTCCAGGAGCTCATTGTGGTGAGGAGGTTTGAAAGAGCCGAGAATGAGAACACTGAGACGGTTGAGGACAATGGGAGGACATAACAGCTCAAGAAACTTCTATGGCAGTGTGAGGTGGCAACAGGGATGTGGTGGAGCTCGAGAGAAAAATTCATGAGCTCAGCGAGGCAAAGAGGCAAAGAAGTGGCTGAGAGAGAGAGNCCTACCTTTACGTTTTGACACAAATCACCTTGCCTTCACTTGAAATTTCTCTCATCCTATCCCCACTTGTATGCTTCCGTCCCCTTGCACGCAAGCAAAGCAGACAGGCAAAGAGTTACTTCTTCAAGCAGCAGAAGCCAGCTCCAACGCCAGATGAAGAATCGCAAGAGCAGAAGGAGAAGTAAAGCACACCTTGGAGGGCTGTTCTCTGTCACCGCTGAAGACTCGGGAGTCGGCGGCAAGGACGCTGCTGCCAACGCAAGCGCCACAGCGGACTTGAGCAGGTTGTGATGCGGCAGGGAGAGGCTTCGCACGGGATCTGCGAGCGCCACCAGCCTTACTGCAAGGGTGAGGCACATCTGCAGCCACGGCAAGTGCATCAGCGCTCTTCGCACAACAAAGCAACGTGGCAGGCAGCAGGAGGGGGAGAGAGGGAAAAAGACGCTGTCAAAGAGGTTGTGAGTCAGGAAAGGGGGAGGGTGAGGGAGGGAGAGAGCGAGAGAGTGAGTGAGTGTGTGTGTGTGTGTGAGAGAGAGAGAGAGAGAGAGAGAGAATGCCGAGGCAGCTGCAGGCAACAGGCAGATGCGGCGGCTACGGATTTTGTCCCAGTAATAGTCGGTAGCTGCGACAATGTGGTGGACCTTGAGAGCAGGATACACGAGCTCAAGGAGGCAAAGATGCCAAAGACCCGAGAGCAAAAATGCCAAGGCGATTGGAGCGACGGAGAGTTGCTTCTGCTGTAGATGCTGCTTTGGCAGTGGAAGGTAGCTACAGAATGGAGAATGCCGAGGAAATCATTGGTAGTTGGTATTGCAAATGTTTCTTCGGCAGCGGTAGGCAGCCGGGACAAGATTGTACTGCCCGAGAGCAAGATCCATGAGCTTGGCAAGGTGAAGAGGCCAAGAAGGATTTGAGAGCGAGAATGTCGAGGTGGCTGCAAGTTGTAGAAAGATTCTGGTGCTGTAAAAGCTGCTCCGGTAGTGGCACACAACCATGATAATGTTGTGTGGCCCAAGAGCAGGATGTACAAGCTCAGTGAGATGAAGAGGCCTGGAAGGGGTATGAACAAGAATGTTGAGACGACTATGGGAAACAGGGAAATGCTGATTTTTCTGACGATGTTGCAACAGCAGGACGTAGCTGTGTCAATCTGGCAGAGCACGAGTGCAGGGTCCAGGATCTAGAAGCTTTGAGTGCATGAGAATATGATAGGGAATGTCCCTCCTTGCTCTGATACTAGTCGATATATCATTTAGCAGTTCGAGCAAGAGGGGTGGGAGCATGGAGAGATGTCCACATTGCATACACCATGGATCAAAGCTCGTGGTACATAACAAACATGAGCACAAGAGTTGAAGGCAGTGAGCCTATGAGCGCAGTTGAAGGCACACTGGTGAGAGTGACTCTCAGCCGTGCATCATGCACATCAATATCACACCGCCACCCGTGGGTCCAGCCCAACCTCTTGGTACACACTGAGGGTGGCTACTCAATGCGGCAAAGAAAAGATCTGGCCAGGTGGCCCCCTAAGGATGAACACCCATTGACAGAATTATTCATGTAGAACAAGGATTACGTGACCATGCACCACATCTTGAGTGTCTGTTGCTGCTCAAGGAGGGTACGAGCTTCACCATGGCTGGCTCCCATGTGTGGGGCAGAGCTTCAGAGCAGTCACAGCACGTTATCTCCTGCAAACATTAACAAGCCTTGTTCGTGGTGGGTGAAAAGAACAAGGGCAATTATATCCATGCTGCGTTGTTCGTGCTACGCACTAAAGCGGAGTGACGAAAAAAAATCACGAAGAAAGGCAGGTGCCTGTCTCGTCATCGCATGTCTCTGGAATGTCAAGGTTCATTTTGATGTCCAGATTATGCCGCGGTCCAACCACATCCATATCAAAATCCGCTATCCCTATCGTTGCCTACAAAACACGCCGATTTAATGCCAAATGAATTGAATACAAAATCATACTAGAGTCCTACGTGGGTGAATAGGATCTGTGATCCATCCTGTCACCTTTTCTCAATGCGACGACTTCATCAAATCGGCCCCGAATTATTGGATAGGGGAGATGCACCACCGGCGCCAAATCGAGAAGTTGGCGTGGACATTCGTAAAAAACGTGGCTTCTCATTCGCTTGCGACCCAATTCGAAAGCTTGTGGTTTGTCGAGTTTGGAGTCCTGTTTAACAAATATTTGGAAATTTCATAAGTCAATCTCTGAACCAAGTAGGAAATGCAACAATACTCAATACTTAACTCTCAGCTCTTTGATTTGATACAAGTTGACAAGATTTTTTGGCTAGGAAGTTGATTTTCACCATGGCAATAAACAGGTGGAATATGGGCATCCGACAATTTGGCTCTTTGACTTCCGGCCTTTCCGCATAACGAGGACCTGGTACATCATCAGAGCCTGAGGAGGAAGGGCGGGCGTGACTCTACGTAAAGAGGGAGGTAAAACTAGGCACTTCTAATAGCATTATCCAAAGAACAACCACGTGCCTAGTTTGTATTGAAACGCGATTTTGAGGCAAACTTTGCCTCGAGTGTATGTCGCATGCATGCTGCTTCAAAGTGCTGACATCAGCATTTTGGCAAGATCATCACAAACCCCTTGATTGAGGATTTTGTGATTGTTTTGGAAGGGGACTTTGCAAGGTTTGCATAGGGGGTCGAAGACTCCCCATGCGCTGAGTCAAAACCTGCTGGGCCTTGCTACTACGGGGCTGAGCAAGTGCTCCCACAGAAAAAAAAAACCCTAAACCCATGTTTGAGCAGAGCTTTTATAGAAAACGGGTGGCAAGGGTGGTTGCGATTGGTGAAACTTAGAAAGGTTGTTCTTGCTATATCAGAATCTCGCGAGGGAGCAATGTCCACACAAGAGAGTGACAAGAGAGACAAGAGAGTGACAAGATAGTGCAGATGGCGACTTGAATTGTTCTCCGGACATTACTTTTGAAGCTGTGGGTACAAAACTAACATTGTGTTGACACTTTGGACAGGTAGGATTATGCCACTTTTTGAAACTCATTCCCTACTGATCATGAAATTTAGTTTTTAAAATTTACCAATTTTGTGATCGTCAAATTCGTTCAAAGAAATTTGGGCTGGATTATTTGGGTGATTGGTTTCAAGTTGTTGAATCCCTGTTCCTACTTGTTGAATTTGGCGACGACCCGTGGTCATGTCCTCTCCGCGAGTGCTTTTTGAATTTTAAAATCAGAACGTGTGTGCAGAACAACAGATGGAGGGCGGTTTCACACCGTCCCGTAGCAACTCCGAGGCGTGTTCCGCTTTTCCTCTCTTAAAAAAACAGCGATTCGGAGGTCTTCCTTGGGCGTCTGCGGTCACACCTGAGCCCATGGCGACTCGCCTCGGCGAGATGGCACTGACAGAAAGTTTCTGAAAAATTCTGATGCATGATTGTCAACGTTGACCCAAGTTATGAAGTCGTACTCCACGATAATTGTGCAAACTGTTGGGCACCGTCGACAAGTTGCTATAAAGTTGCTACAGCCTGGGAGGTGTAGCAACTTGTCCCAGCTCTTTATGGTCACGTAATTTTTGGAAAAAAAATTTGTCGGCCAGACCGCCACCAATTCATTTCGATTGTCCTTACTTGGATTGAAACGTCGTCAAAGTGAGCCACGTCATTGCATACATGACGTCACAACACTTTCAAAAGTATGAAAAGAAAGAAATTCATAACATGCATGCTAGTTGCGAGCGGATGGTGTCTGTTACGCCGAGCAAAACGTAGGTGGTTCACAAGGATGAGGTGCGGGGCAGAAGAAGATTCAAGGATTAAGAACAAATGAATAATTTATATAGAGTGTACTTCGATGACAAGTTTTGAGTGATTCGAGCACATGTATATACTGCCAAGAATGAGAATGAAGCATATGTGAGGTCCTCAGTACTCAGTTGGAGCGATGCGTGCGAGGTCGCACCGTGAGTGACTGATTCAAGAAGCTCCGCCAAGAATTCAGGGGGCTTCAAGAATATCAAAGCACGGTTTTACAAAGGTCCAGCGCCTTCAAGAATTTGACTGAACAATATCAAAATGTTGATATTGTTCGTGAAACTTCTGTCGACCATCCTGGAATGTGGTTGAAGATATCAAAAAAACTTATGGAGTTGAACATCGAAGGTCAGTACAGTTGGCCAAAATGCCCTCGGCCAAACGGTGTAAAAATCCTGAAGTTTTCGCACGGTACGCCACAAGTATAATAACAAAAGTACCCACTCGCAGAGTTTAGGGACTCGTGTACGTCAGGGACGTTACTCTTTTCCCCCTTTTAGCTGCAACGTCCCAGCGCGTAAGCAAACATAGACCAGTGACGATGGTAGTAACCATCAATCAGATGATCAACATCTTGCAGGTTTTCGTAGGGTTCTCAGCTATTGTGCATGGTGTCATAATCGTGCTACTTCACGCGATGCTTGATCATTTTACCTCGGCATTGATGTCCGAGAATTTCTGCAATCACTTTCTCTGTATCTCCGTCCACTTGTACGAAAGATGATGGTGCAACGTCTCTGTCGAGGAATTTTGTACTGGGGTCCTGGTAGTGCTTGAGCTTGCTCATGTGAAAGGCAAGATGAATCACAATGCTTTTAGGCAGGCAAAGTCAAGCGATGATAGGGGTTTGTATTCGCTCGATCTCAAACGGTCCTAACCAACGGGGTTTGAGCTTCATAGAGTCTTTCCTTGAAGTTTGATGTTCGTTAAGATGAGGAGGACGCAATTGCTGGTGCTGAACACGGCATTGCTGTGATGTCGGTCGGCTCCTCAATTCATAGTTGCTTGAATCTTTGCAAGGGTCTACCATGTTTCCTCCCAAATGCTTGCGAAGTCCCGCTAGTGGATGTTGGCCACAAGGATGTTGCTGTGACTCTTTGATCCAGTCAATGTGGCGGAAGGTTTACCGTACACCACTTGACAAACGATATTACCAGTTGCAATGGAAGTGGCGTAGTTGTATGCGAGTTCGGTGGCCACCAGCTTGGCTTCCCAGTCGGGTTCGTGTGGCATGTGGCCAGCACTATCAAATGGTAGTGATACATGAAGAAGAAGTATTCCCAGCCTACAGCTTATCCGCACTTATAATGCGCGGATAAGCTGTACAAGCGTCTGATTGGTCCACTCTATTTGCCCGTCGATTTGAGGATAGAACACCATTGATACCTGGGTCCAAGTGCCATAACATGTCATGAGTTCATGCTGAAAACAGCTATTAAATCGACCGTCCTTGTCGTTGATGATGGTACATGGCACGACGTGTATTTAAACAATATGTTTTTGAAATCGCGACGTTGTTCCTTCTATAGTGACGGTGGTTGTTGTCGGGATAAATTACGATACTTTAGAAAATATGTCCACCACAATGAGGATGAATTTGTACCCATCCGAGGTGGTGGGTTGTCCCATCACAAAGTCCATGCTGATGTCAGCCCATTGTTCCGTTGGAACAGGTACAGTTGTAGCAGACCGGGTGGCCTCGAGTGATAAGATTTTTGTCTCAAACAAATGTCGCACAATTTGCAGAAGGCAAACACGTCAATTTGTATCTTGACCCACCAATAGTGTTTTGCCGGATTCTTGAGCATCTTGTCCGTGCAAAAATATCCACTCCAAAAGTGTAGCTCCTTGTTTGACGGTACAATGACCTGGCGAGTGAATGGATGTCGCTACTAGGGGTCATTGAACCAAAACTTGGTCTTTTCATATCCTTATAACCCTTTGTAAACAGCCTTGCAAGGTACCGTTCTCGTTCAACGAGCCACATGTTGATATCGACCATAAAATATGGTCATAGACTCAAAACATCCGCCGGACTAGTTTTTTCGGGTTGGTACTTGATGTCGTAGTCGAAGTTGGACTCCAGTATTTCAGATCATCGAGTTTTTTGAAAGCTCAGATTTGGCACAGCCTTAAGATGTTTCAATGCATGATGGACGGTACAGACGATGTATTGTCGGCATTCCAGGTAGCACCGCCGTTTTTGTAACGCATGCATGACCATGAGCATTTCTTTCTCGTGTAATGTGTAGTTGAGTTCCGGTTCGCGTAGTTTTCTCGACATATACACAACCGGTGGTTCTCCACCACCGTTGTCTTGGAGGAGAACGGCTCTGATGGCTCGATCGAATGAGTCAGTGGCCATGATGTAGTCCACAATGAGATCTGTCAATTGTAATACGGGCATTGAAGTCAGAGAATTTCTCAAAGAATTAAATGCTTCTTGTTCATTGTCCCTCCAATTCCACTCGGTGGCTTTACGAGTGTGGTTGGAGAGAGGCACTCGCACTCGAGAAAATTCTCTTATGAATCCACGTTATTAGTAGTAGAAGCCTAAAAATTCTTGGGTGTCCCAAATATTAGTGAACGTCGGCCAATCATCCACCACCTCCACATTTTTCGGGTCCATGGTTATCCGTTTTCCGCAATGATGTGGCCTAGAAAATCAATCTAACAGTGACCGAAGTCGCACTTTGAGAGTTTTCTGGAAAATTCTCTCTTTATAAAAACTGAGAATTTTTTTAAGATATCCATTTTGCTCCTCCAAGGTGCGGCTGTACACCAGGATATCATCGAGTTACACGACGACAAAGTTGTCAAGGTACAAGCAGAATACATTGTTCATCACCCCTACAAATGTTGCAGGGGCATTTGTGACTCCAAACGGCATGACTGTGAACTCGAAGTGCCTCTATGTGGTGCGGAATACAGTCTTCTTGATGTCTTAAATGGATACACGGATCTGATGATAGCCACTGCATAAGTTGATTTTCCTAGAAATCTGGGCCCCACGGAATTGGCCAAAATGTTTATCTACTCGCGGAAGGGTGTAGTGGTTCTTGATGGTGATGTCGTTCTTCGCTCTGTATTCCACACACATCTGCATTCCTCCGCTTGTCTTCTTTGCAAAAAGTGTGTATGGTGACGTGGAAGGTCTGATGAACCCCTAACCGAGCATCTCATCCAGCACATTCTTTAAATCTGTCAGCTTGTCATCGCTCATCCAATAGGTCGCTTTTATCGTTGGTCTGCTGTTGGCTTCAGGTCTATCTGATGGTCGATGTTTTGTCATAGTGGTAACTCTGAAGGATGTTTGTCGGAAAAATCCCCTTCGAACTCCTCGATGATTGTTGCAAAATCCTCCGGTACTGCTGCGAACTTCTCAGGTGCCGGGGTCGTTGTTGTCTTGGCAAGTGTTATTTCTTACACTTTCCTTGCTTCCACATGGACTAGCCACACTTGAAGCCCGTATTTTAAGTACTTCTTGGCCACGTCTAGAGATATTGGTTGGTGTTTTATGGCAACCACATGTTCTTCTGGTGCTTCCATCTCTGCTACTTCCCATACCTCTAGTTATGTTGTAGGTCGCTCGAGCAAAGGCAGATGTTGTTTTATATCGACGATGCTGGCATAGATAGATCCGCTGCTCCAGTCTATTTTTGGATTATGCTGGTATAGGGAATCTCGTCCGAGGATAATTTTTTGGTCACTCATTGGGCAAGTTCTTTAGACCGTTATGTCATGCAGATATCCGATTTATAAACAAAGGAGCTCGCGAAGCTAACGGATCTGCAGTCGTTGGTCGCCTGTTTTTCCTTTGAACACCCCCGGTTTGGTTTGCAAACCCAGCTTCCGAACCATTTTGTTCTTACAAAGCTGTGAGAAACTCCTCCATCTAGTAGTGTGGGTACCGTTTAGTGACTTTTAGAGCCCTTCGGTTGTACTCATAGAAATATTGCCGGTTGGTCGTCCTTGTACCCCTCATTAAACTTTGTGATCTGAGGAATCCTCGTGTGCTACAATGTGGGCCGTTCAGATGAGCACTCGATCAGCGTAGAAATTTGCAATGAGATGGAAGTCTTGCTCTCCACTCCTTCCCTTTTTTTTTTGCAACACCTCATATTTTTTCTGCCACTTCCCACAAGATATGACCCGGCTCCCCGTAAGCCTAGTGGAGTTGTTGATCGATGGCGTCAATCTCCATCAGAGACGAGGTTTCCATCGGCTGCGACTTCCCACCGCCAGAATGAGAACTTTGACTTGGGGTCGCCACACGCTGGATTCCTACATCCTAACATTAATGTTAGCACAGTTGATGTAATCGACTGTTGTGATCAAGTGCAGAAGGCCTTCCGAGATGCCTAGAATAGAAATTGGTCGCTGAATATCTTGCTTGATGCCATTGTTGTAGTAGAAAAACAATTTTTTAGGGATGAGGTCACTACCTGGAATGATCTTACAGAAATGCAGTGTATACTTCGTCACGTTGGACTAATCACGTAGACATTGGAATTTATACCGTACGTGAGACTTCTCGTTCAATCTCCAGAAATGAGCGAGGGTAGTGTGCACGAAGTCGCTCCATGCTTGTGGTGACATGATAGAGTCGTGCCATATTAGATGAATCTGCTCATGAGGTAGTACGCCTGCGGTCGGAAATGTGAGAGCAGTCTCGAGGACCATTCATCTAGCTCCACCTGTCTCCTGCTGTTTCTGGATGGTATTTAGATTAGAACACGAACTGAAAGCCCTGTCACGTAAAAGCGAGGCTAGGAGGTCAATTTTCTTCTTGTCATTGTTCACCCCAGCAGTGTTGAAGTACACCTCCAAACTCTTCAGCCACATACTGACCGGCGGTCCCTTGGAGTTTGTGAGATTGAATAGCTCGGGAAGTGCCGGTTGAATCTCAAGTTCACTCGAGAGCTGTACTTTCTTCTCAATGAGCACTGCTTTATGCGTATGAGAAATCCTAAGCTCATCCATCACCATGTTAAATTTTTGGAGCAGATGGGTGTTGAGGCTCTTGAAACCTGACAGCTTTTGCTATATATCTTCATTGATTCGTGCTTGTCAGCGGATGTCTCCCATTGTGCCAGGTGATGACCGGACGCGAAGCGACACAGCAGGGATTTGCCAAGCATGAGGGATCCATCATCGGGTGGGCCGTTGTGTTATTCGGTGTTGCGCCATTTATTGCGGAGTTTTTCGCTACATTCTGGTTCACATGGAGTGCATGGATGTTTGTGTGCTGCAGATCCACCATCGCCGAAGTACCCACTACGGACCTCTGCTCTTCGCTGGTTACGCTTGCTCTATTGACCATTGTCATTGTGCAGTATACGATCTGCTCAACATTGGAGATGTGCTGAGGACTCGTGCAAGGTTGTCACGAGGTAAAAATGCATCGGTTGCCCCTCAAGTGCCTCCGCGCTTAGATACCAAGCGTTCCGCTGAGCAGAATGTAGGTGGTTCACGAGGATGAGGTGCGGGGCAAAAAATGATTCGAGGATTTGAGACAGTCATTTGTATTTGTCATAAAATGTATTTCGATGACAAGTGTCGAGTGAGTTGAGCACATATATACAATGCCATGAATGAGAATGTGGCATGTGTGAGGTCCTCGGTGCTCGGTTCAAGCGATGCGTTCGAGGTCGTGCCGTGAGTGGCTGATGAGAGAAGCTCCACCGAGAAGTCGGGGGGCTTCGAGAATGTTGAGGCACGATCTTGTAAAGATCTACCGTTGCTGAGAATTCCATCGAATAATCTCGAAACGTCGATATGGTTTGCGACACTTCTGTCGACCATTATGGAATGTGGTCAAAGTTGTTGGGGCAGCTGACCAAAATTCCCTCGGCCAAACGGCGTAAATTTTTTGTAGTCGTGGCATGGTGGGCCACGAATGTAATGACGGAAATGCCCACTCGCGGAGTTTAGAAGATTGTGTATGACGAGGACGTAACAGTGTAACATTGGTGCTAAATGAACTTGGACGCAGAAAAGTGTGCGCCATCAAGTAAGAAAGAAAGTTCGAGCACGTTAGATGCGATTTGCAGTGAGCGATTTTATCAGCCCTACGAACTCAGCTCACTGCGACATCCCGTACTGAGTTGAGTTCGTTTGGTGTGACACCAGCCGGAGTCGTACTAAGTTGACATGACTCATACCAACAGCTGTGCACCATGACTGGCACTCAAATGCCAGAGTCACGAGCACATTTGTGGCAAGTTGAGTAAAAAGAAGTCTTTCTTGAGCGAGAATGCGATCTTTAGTTAAGAACTAACCCGGTCTCCACGATCTGTGAACTGAGTGCAGAAATGGCGCCGTAGACAAAGGAAGAGCGGGAGGATATGGCAGGGGTGCCCTACCAATCGGCGGTGGGCAGCCTCGTGTACGCCATGGTGGCAACTCGACCGGACCTGGCCTACGTGGTGGGCCAAGTGAGCAGGTACGTGGCCGATCCAGGGCCACTACAGGCGGTCAAGCGCATCCTCCGCTACCTGCAGGCGACGCGGCATGCGTGCTTGAGGTTCGACGGCAAGGGGCGAGCTGACTCTTTGCGTCTGGTTTGCTACACGGATGCAGACTACGCTGGCGATGTGGACAAGCGGAAGTCCACATCCGGCTACGTGTTCTTCCTCGCTGGTGCAGCGGTCTCGTGGTGTAGCAGAAAGTAAGACTGTGTCGCCACCTCCACAGTGGAAGCAGAGTACATCGCGCTGGCTGAGGCGGTCAAGGAGGCGGTGTGACTCCGCAGGTTGCTGGGGGAGCTGGGCGTGCCGCAGCAGGAGCCTACTGTGGTGCAAGAGGACAACACCGGCTCAATCGCGCTGACCAACAACCCGACGCAGCACAGGAGGACGAAGCAGATTGACGTGCGTTATCATTACGCACGGGACATGGTTGAAAAGGGGCAGGTGGTGCTGCAACACTACAGCACGCACAACATGCTTGCGGATTGCTCGACCAAAGCGCAACCCGTGGACCGGCACGCATTGAGCGTGGCCGGACATGGAATGACCAGCTATGATGGGCTAGAGGGCGCAGCGGAAGATGAGTGAAAGCAGGCAGGAGCAGCGGGCATGGCAGGTGCAAGGGGGAGAATGTTGTAGATTTGCCCCTCTGCATGCCCAAGTGCGGCGCCGGGAGGCGCCGACGAGCCGCCAGAGAGAGGAAATTCCTCGTCGACGGATTTGGTGACTTGATGATTACTCGGATCCTAAAATGGAGGATTTCTCCTGAAAGTTGACGAGTCACTAAATCCGGTGGAAGTTGTTTCACCGGAATCGGACTAGTAACGAGGGAGATATGGGCTTCCAAAGTTGGGGTGTGCGCGACGGTTCTGGGAGCCGGCCGCGGTTCGACTTCCGGTGAATAATAATTGACCGGAACGAGTAACAAAATGCCATCTGGGGATTTTGCTCCGGAAGATCTGCCGAGGCGTCCGGTGGATGATCCGCCGGATTTCAGGAGTGCAGTTTGTTACTGAGGGACTTAGCCAAAATCCTGGCTCGGAGTCCGAAACTCATTAGTACAGTTTGTTACTCGGGGACTTGGTCAAAATTCCGACTGGAGGTCCGCGAACAGGTTTCGAACCACATCAATCCCCATCACCAAACTGGATGATTAACTCATCAAAACAGACCCGAAAGGCGCGAGGGGCGCCGCCACTATGCGTAGGGACATCTGCGCCTCCGGAATGACATTTTGATGGGTCCTTGATGTGTGAGGGCGCCTCGGCGGGCGACGTGGTGCGCGCCGTCGACTGAGCGGCTGATTTGGAGTGCTGCGCTTCGGATGACGTAGCGGGAGCTACAGTGATCCGAATTGCGCACGGTTTGGTGCGTTGGAGAGCTCATGACTAGCACTACAAATGTTCAAATCATGTCCATGTTCAAAAACTAATACAAAATCGCGTTCTTCCCTTTGCAAAAGTGACTGTCTCGCATTTGTCTTCAACTGCCAGAAACAAAGCGTGAGGCGACCAGAAAGCTCACGCTTAGACTCAGAACCACACGCACAAAACATAGTCGTGAGCACGGAGGACCCGTAGGGCCACTTTGGAACTGCACCCCGGTTTCTGACAGCGTCTGCATCCTCTGATGAGAGAGCCTCCCTAAGTGTGCGCGGATCAGGCGCCATCGAGGGGGAGCTCCGAGTGGCGAGTGCACACGCCTCAGAGCTGGGCGGGACAACCACAAGGTTAGTTGCTACATGACAAGCGATGCAAAACTCGCAAGTGACCAGATTGTGTCCTACAGGGCACGCTGGGTGTACCTCTGTTTGATCTGTGTGGATACTCAGGCCTAGGGCCTTTGTGCTAGGATCACCACTCGCAATGCTGCGAGTGGAGTGCCTTGTTGTGGGACCGGACACTCGCTGGACTACAGAGACCAATGGTCGAAGATGACCACCGGCCTCACGGGAGTAACCTGGGCTCGAGGAGCTCACCTCAGGCTCAGAGACAAGCGTGACCTCATCTGGTGAGGACTGAGGCAAAGGGATAGGTGGTGCAGTGTGAAGATGCTGATGCTGAGATGTTGGTGAAATAATGGGAGACACAGGGCTGGGTGTAGCAGCAAGGGCAGATGCAAGATCATGCACAGAGGCAGGAGTACTGGTGGACATGGGTACAGAATCATGGGTGCCTGTGGGGTGTGAGGGAACAGGAGTAGAGACAAGGTGGGCTGGAGAGGTCTCTGAGCCGACAGCTATGATCGCTGGGTCATTAAGAGCCGGAAACCAAGAAGTGGAGGGGGCTCGAACGGACACATCAGCCGGAAGAGAGGTACTCGTAGGCCCAGACTCCCCCATCAGTCAAGAAGCCTCACACGTAGGAAAGTACGTGACAGACATCGACGTGGTAGGAGTCAGGTCACGGTAGGTGAGAGACTCAAAGAACAGCGCATCGCAGGACTCAACAATGTGACGACGGACGGGGTCCCAAAAACGCCAGGCCTTCGACTGCGAGGAGACGCCTACGAAGGCACACAAGCGACCCCGCGGGGAGAACTTGGACCCCTGTTGGTCCTCGGTGTACCACACAGAATCCACGGACCCCCAGACATGAGCGAGACGCAGATCGGCACGGTGGCCACACCAGAGCTCGTACAGTGTAACGTGGTCCGAAAGCGGACCATGCGGGAGGCGGTTCCAGACCCACGTCATGTAGGCAAATGCTTCAAATGCGAAGGATTCTGGGAGACCGCACTCAGACCGCATAGCACGAACCGCATCCTCCATGGTGCGATTCCAGCGCTTTGAGACACCGTTCTGTTGAGGAGTAGCAGGAGCGGAAACCTGGTGAAAAATCCCGTGCTTGGCAAAGAAACTGTCCATCTGGCCAAGAAACTCACCGCCTCCATCCGAACGGGATGTGTACAGCATATGGTAGGACAAACGCTCAGCCATCACTAGCCAAAGGCAAACTGCGAGAGCGGCATTGCTCTTCTGGCACACGCTGTAGACCCATCATATCCGGGTGAAGTCATCAGTCACGGTCAAGACGTATTGGCCCCGATCGGACAAAGACTCGACAGGGAGAGGACCAAGAAGGTCCGAATGGACCAACTCGAGAAGACGAAGAGCTCAAGAATGGGAGTCAGGGTAGGTGCAGCGATGCATCTTACCCTGAGCACATAACAGACAGTCGGTCTTGGGTGGCTTCTCAAAAGAGGCTGCGTCAAGACTGAGTGTGGGCTGTGTCCGAATGAGCTTCGATGCAGTGTCGGAGTCCACATGACACAGGCAATGATGCAACAGTCGTTGGTGCTCAGTAGAGAGAACACCAATGACAAACACATGAGGACAAAAGGAAGGGGAGCAAGGAGAAGAAGAGATCCAAGGGGCACGATACATGTCATCCATGACGGAGGGACGAAGAACAACGGTACAAGTATCAACAGCGATCACAGTTGCGAATTCTGCAGTGTCCTCCACTGAGAGTCCTATCAGTGTGCAGGCACGCACAGAAAGCAAGCTGAGCTAAAGGTGAGGCACGAAAAGCACCTCAGAAATATACACGGGGCAAAACCGACAATCGAAGCGCACAACCCCAACAACCTGGACCGGCAACGATTGACCAGAGCCTCAGCAAATGGAGCAAACAGATACAACAGGACCAAGGACAACAAAGTCACTACGACGATAGGTCATGTGGTGAGTGGCACCAGAATCGATGATCCAGGTGCCACCAGGATCACGACCACAGGACATCATTGTGCAACGGGCAATGGAACACTCGGCCTCAGACAGGCGCTGAGCAATATGTGAGGAGGTACGAAGAAGGGCACAAAGGTGAGACTCATGAATCCAATCGGTACTGTCAGGCCCATCATCATCACATGCCAATTGTGCCCCCCCACATGAGTCATTATGAGCTATGAGAACAGACGAACAAACAGTCTGTGAACTACCCGGCTGTGATGACACACTTGTACCTCCCTGAAAGCAAAGCGCCGGAAAGTGACGGAGCTCGGTGATGGTGCGGTCACGTGGGATTAAAATTCCACTGCTCGCCGGCGGGGAAGCGGGAGCTGCTGCGGGAGCTGTTGCGGGAACTACTGCGGGAAGTGATGCGATCGTGGTCGCCGCACGACCAGAGGCTGTGCTGCTCGACGCGGACTCCAGTACGTGGGCAGCTTGAAGACCACAAGTGATCCGCGCCCAGTCGAGCTGCTGCTGGTACTCGGTGTAGCGATGAGCGCCTCCACAGTTGTAGCAGTGAACAGTACGTCCACTACTACTGTCCACTGATTGCTACTACTGTGTCTGCTGCTTGCCCGAACCGCGCCTCTTTTTCCCCTTCTTCCCTTGTGCCGCTGCTGCCACACCCTACGTCTAAGTCAGGGTAATCAGGGTAGAAAGAAAAGAGGAGGATGTGCCAGAGGATGGAGGAGCGGACTACAAGAAGGGTGTCGATGGCAACGCGATGACCGCTGCATCAAGGGGACTCTCTTGAAGGGCCACGGCTGCCTCACGGGTGTAAGTCACCCGGAGGAAAAGCTGATGTGCCCAAGGAAGAAGCTCAAGGGAGGTAGAGAAGGGCTCGAGTACGACATCAACGTACATCGTGAAGATGTGTGCGTGCTCAAGAAAAACTCCAAGCATGATCGTGCGGAGTGTCCACAGTTGTGTACCTCCTGAGGTCCCAAGGCGCGTGTAGATGCGCATGGCCCGCCGCCAGTAGTCAATTGCAGGCAAGGTAGCTCCCTGACAAAGGGAGTGAAAGGCACGAATGTGAGCCGTATGGGTGGTGTGCGTCTCTGCAACAAGGAGGGACAATACAAGATCCCAGCCTCCACGTGGATCAGCACCCGCGCATATGCCAGCCTCTCCAAGGAACGGGCGGAAGTCCACGATGTTCTCACGTAGCATGGCGTAAATGAGTCCGTGCATCACCCTGGCCGTCGTCAGCACCTGTGCGCGATCCGCAACCTGGTACGGACTGTGATAGTAAGGCCATACTCCCTCTGAAGTGGCCCAGACCAGGAAAAGAATCTCCCAGCAATCAAAGCCGTCCTCGCTGACATATCGTGGTGGCGGTGTCTCGAAGTTCTTGGTTGCTCTCCGTAGGGAGACCAACCACAATCAGAGAAGGACGAGGAATGTGGAAGACACTAGGAAGAGGAAAGTCACTGGGATAGGAATCAGGCGATTGGATCTCCAGGAAAAAGGAGCTAGATGTATGTGGGGGCCGAGAACTCGTCCGAACTTGGCAGTGATGCTCCTGAAGCACGCGAATCTCGCTCTCATGAGTACCATCCTCCATACCTGGCACGTCAGGATCCTCATCCCAAGGATCAAGAGGTGGCGGGTCGCATCCTGCTCCAGTCATCAATGAAGATGACGACTGCTATGCAGAGGGTATGACAACGCCAACTCCCTCAGAGGTCTGCTGTGGGGTCGTCGACTAACCACAAAGAAGCTCAGTGAGCGTATGGATGGCGTCAGCCTACTGTTGCTACATACAACGCATCTCATCCTGCTGGCTCCGTAGGTCCTCAACAGCCTGCGAGCGTGGGCTCATGACCCCTGAAGAGGAGGAAGAGGGATCTAGTGGTCCTTTGCTTTTGTCAGAGCCATGTCAACGCTCAGTATGGGCCGGGATGTCAAGCTAGTCGGATTACAGAACCGTCCGCGTTTCTCGAGAAGTTGAAACATAAAAAGAAATGACGTGTTGACACCGAAATTACTGACGTCAGCAAAGCCAATAGTGACGATAGCGTTTTTTACGCGAAGAAGAAAATGTTGGTGTTTTCTACGCTGGCTTATTTTACGCTAGCGATTTCTTTTTTTTGGGAAGTCACGCAGACTCCACCCAGGGGATGACTGCATCACCCCCTGTCCTACGTAGCCCAATGTAGCCCTGCGTAGGCCTACGTAGTCCTACGCAGTCTTCTACAGCCCTCCGCAGCCCTATGCAGTGCTGCTTAGCTTGTGCGCAACTGCGTAGCAGTGTTGTGAACTAGTGCTACGCAACATCACTACTTGTTGTCGCTGCTGAGGTCACCGCCACTACTGCTGCGCTACTACTGCTGCTTCTGTCGCCGCTGTTGCGCAGTTGTTGCTGCTCGCGGCTGTTGCAAGCTGATGTTGCCACTACGCGCTGTTACTGCTCGCAGCTACTGCCGCGAGCTACTGCAAGTTGATTTTCCCTTTTTTTGTAGAGATGTGCACCCAGACATGGCTGCTGTTGCTACCCAATGCTGGTGCTGTTGCTCGACGTGGCTGTTGGAGCTGGAAACTGCCGCAGCTCACCCAAAGGTCTTGTTGCTCTGATACCATGAGAAACTACTAGGAAGTTTCCTTACCTTGCTGCTGCTGACGTGGCGACACTGTCCAGTCAGCTGGCGTACTAGCAAGCAAGCAGGTGCAAGAAATAGCAAGAGTCAGGTTAGGGAAATGCGCAAAGTCTCATTAGCTCCAATAGCATAGTAATGCAGAGAGAGATGACAAATGACATGTCCATAGCATAAATATATGCCACGGCGCACGGCGGGTGTCACACGCGGCAGTGCAATGTTTGTCCTAAAACCGGCCCAAAACCACCATTTTGGCCGTAACTCTGCGGAGACAAGTCAGAACGCTACGTCGTTTGAACCTAAACGTGCAGAATCTCAAGCCGGACATTATCACTGGTCACATGCACGCATCCGGCATCAAACGGTGGACACACAATGCAAAACATGTAAATCGGGCCCAAGACCAGTCTCTTGATAAAACCCTACAGGCTGTAGAAAAACTGCAGAAGGACCCAGATTGAGAAGATTCCAGGAAGCTTCCTAGCCTTTCTGCTTGCTAGCCTGACAGCACGGGTCTGGCTGGTTGACACACAGGTCATGCAAGGGACAGCAAGGGTAGGGAGAGACACGTGCACTTGTATCTCAAGCTTCAACTGAAGTAAATGCAGAGAGGAATAACAAATGACAGGTCCACAGCATAAATAGCCGCCGTGGCTCACGGCGGGTGGCGCACACGGCGGTGCCTGTCAAACCTGAACCGGCCCAAAACCACTGTTTTGGCCATAATTCTGCGCACAAGCGTCCAAACGGAGCGGCGTCTGATCCTACGGATGCACGACGAAAAGACAGACACAACGACTGGTCACACGCCTACGTCCGGGAACAGCCGGAGAGTGTACGAAAACAAACATGTAAATCAGCCTGGCAGGGCTGTCCACCGAGAAAATCCTGAAGACCTCCAAACGTTGTCCGTAGGCTGTGGGAGCCCTCTGGTACACTGGGTAGGCTGCCAGGCTGCCTCCAGCGGGTGGAGCATCACCTCAGGGAACTCTGTCTCCAGCTGGGTCCGCCTCAAGGATCTGCACGAGCATGGACACGGCCGAGTGGTCACAACCAACTGTACAACTGTTTATGACTGACGACATCACAACACTCCCCCATGACCCGATGGTACGCATGTCCATACACGTGCAGAACGCGTGCCGGTGCAACACAGAGTGCTCAACAGGGACCCGGACAATCACCCACTCTTGGACAGGGGTCGCAATCCGACGGAACGAACAGCCCCGAGGAACTTCCCACGTGCCAGTGCCTTGGTCAGGAAGTCAGCACGCTGCAAGTCTGTGCCCACCCAGACGATGGAGATCAACTGTCGCTCCACCATATCGCGCACGAAATGATACTCGACAGCGATGTGCTTCGTGCGTGTGTGGAACACACCAGAGTTCTCAGCGATCGCGAGAGCACTCTGGTTGACGCATCGGAGGATGATGGTAGGCACGGACTGACCCAAGCACTGGAACAACCACTGCAGCCACACCGCCTCAGCGGCGCCAGTGCCCAGAGCAACATACTCAGCCTCTGAGGAGCTACGAGCAATGCACCCCTGCTTGCCGCTGCGCCAAGACACAGCGGTGCCACCAAGCAGGAACACGTAACCCGTGCGGCTGCGTCCATCAGGACTC